>BMAO01014589.1:0-28200 GCA_019973975.1 Trichonephila clavata | reverse complement strand
CGTTACGCCACTGTCGCCAAGTCACCAAAAATGATGTCAACGTGATGCCAAACAGAATAATACGTTTTTTTCGTGTACCTGTTATTCATTGGAGACAATGATGTCTTATGCAGATCCAAGACACATCAAATTAATAGAACTTGTGCCGTTTTAAGCTCATTTCGGGCCCTGGGTGCAGAAGATCTACAGGCCCCTTGGCACTGAAAGATTGAAATTTATAACCGGAAAATGTGGTTACGACCAGCTTATCCGAACTCTTCTGGGTCTCCCCGGGCCCCTGGGCACCCACCCCAAGCTCCCAGGGGATAAACTGGCTCTGAATAGAACTACATAATGCATGTAAATTACAGTTTTACAATTTGAGCAATGAGTATGTACATTGTACAATAGGGGTTGATCTGCTGTTAGGGGGTACCCCTGTTATAAAAACAAGTAATGCAAAAAAAGATTTATGTCAATTCCTACTTAGGACAATAAAGAAAAATTTTATTTAAGTATTTTTTTTATAAAAGAATTACAATTAATATAAATATGTATATACATATGACATAATCACAATATTAAGATTCAAAATAGAAAGCGATTTTCCTTGCAATTTTCCATTTTCCTTTCTATATATGGAGTTGGATTATTTTTGTTTGTTACTATTTATTCATGAACTAAATTTAATTATTCTAGTAAAATAGTATAGTAAACAAGAAACCGCTTTCTCAGAAATTAGGTCATTCCAGGTGGGATTCGAATCCACGATCTTTGGATTAGAAGTCCATTGCACAACAGGGACACAGCAAACGAATTTCCTTTCTATATATGCTGTTGGACTAGTAGTTTTGTGTTTGTTACTATTTATTCATTTTTTAATTTAATTAATGAATTAATATTTGAAAAAACTTTATTAACATCAAGTGTCATCCACTACAAGTTTAAAAAATGCACTTGAAAATGAATAGAAAGTATTTTATTAACGATTGAAAATTTGAACAAGATATAGGGAGAGGTGAACTAATAGTAGGAATTGAAAAAGAAGTAACTGAAAAAGACAAATATATGAAATTATGTAAATTTCATTAAAATGTCTTCAGTTTTTCTCTGCCTGGAGAAAAATAAAAGCATAAATATTAGAAACATAACCTTGATTCATATATGAAATGTAAATTAACTCCCCTAAATTTAAATTCTATTTTTTTAAAGAAGTAAAACACATGCCAACCAATCATGTTGCTTTTTTAAAGTATCCTTTTTCATACTCATAAGCACAGAATAAAAAGAATAACTTTCTCATATTCATGAGTACAAAACTTATAATAACTGTTCTTTCTCTTAAATATTTATTCATATAAAAAAAGATAAAAATTTACTAAATAAAGTAACAAAAAATAACAAGAAACCAAAAGTAAAAATTTTTAAAATGTGAAACAAAATGTAATTAGAACCTCAGCAAAAATCAATCGACTAATACAGTGATAAAAAGTGATCTAGCTATGCGATAATTTTAGTTTCCATGTTGCATAATGAATGGCACCAAAAGCTTTGGTGCATTTACGCTGTCCTGATCCACTCATCAAATAATTTGTGTATGTGTGTGCACATCCCCCCGCCCCTTCAAGAAATAGCATAATACGATTGGCATATAAGATTAAATTTGATTTAATTCATTTTAGTGAATTAATTCCTGCGTCGCGTCCCCCCCCCCTTTTTAAAAAAATAAATTCAGCTCTCATATTCTTTTATATTTTGTGATTTTATCTCCTTCTGGGAAATTACTCTCCTCTCCTCTCCTTTTGTGATTTGGGTGAATAATTATAACTCGTAACACTCTCCGTTACAGTTACAGTTAATATCTTTATTTGGCATCTGGAGCAACAAAGGCTATTATCCATACAAAACTATCAAGTATCAATAGGTTAGTTAATGTCAAAATATTTCATCTTCTGAATAAAAAATCTGAATGTTGATCTGTTTGATATAGCTTTCTCCAGTAACTTTGAAGGTGTTATTGCAACTAAGATCAATTTTGAGAAAAGCTTTAAGGTGATTTCGAGGTGAGTATATCTATCGCATCTTAATAAAATATGCTCCAAGTCATTTAAACGATTACAAGAACTACACATTGCATTATCCATTATATTAAATTTTTGAAGAAGTCCTGGGGTAATGATCATTTTGCTAAAGATTCGAGTGCATAAAAATTTCTTCTCTTCTATTATTTGTCCATTTAGAGATAATGCCAATGTTTATAATATTGCCCAAATTTTTCAAAATACTTGCTTAAATAAAAATTATTATTTGCTTTCTTAAATATATCTTGATATATTTTTTTACTGATGTCTTCTGAAGCAATCCAGTCGTTATAAACGTCAGACTCCGTGACAGATATTGCGAGATAATCCACCTTCTCATTCCATAGTATATTAGAGTGTCCCGGAGTCCTAAGTAATATCAGTTTATTGGTATAATATGATTGTATGTAATTTTGCTAGCTAGTCTGTGGAATCGCACTATGGGAATTAATCGAATAATTTTGAAGAGCATGGAGGACAGAGAGACTATCAGATAAGATTAGCAGATTTTTGTTTGAAACAGTCAGATCATCTAAAGCTTGGCAAATAGCCAATGCTTCAGCAGTAAAAATAGAGTTATTGTAATTTATTCTATAAGCAAAAGAGAGATTTTCTGTTATACCAACTATGGATGTTATTTGATCGTTTTTCGATGCATCGGTGGCTATTATATGGAAGTCCTGAAAATCACATGCTCAACTGTTTCATCAAATAAACGCCTTATAGCTAGAATTGGTAACTTTTTCTCCTGAAATTTGAAGTTATTGGTATGTTTTTTACATGGGAGAGAAATGAAAAGTATGATATTCTGGGGATTGTGATGATTTGATTACTATTAGCATTTAAAGTGTGTAGTATGCTAACAATATTATTTTTATCCTCCTTTATAATTTTTAAATTCGGATAATCATGATTAACGTGCTATATAATAGAGAAAAGGTTTGATTGGAGATTTGAGAAAGGAAAAATTTATTTGCCAGTCTTCTGATTTTGTCCGAGAGAATTTCTTGTCCAGCCAGTTTCATTAGTACAATATTTGGTGTCCATTGTGGAAGACCTAGTGCAATTCTGAGAGCTTTGGTTTGTATTACATTAAAAGGCTTCAACTGATTGTCAGACCATTTATATATTATATGACATGTGTAAGAAAAGGTGCTACAGATACTATTATTGATTAATTGGATAAGATTTTCAGCTATCGTACCATATAATGCTTGTAAGCCATACCTTTAAGAGCATTGAGTTTTTTCAGTGCTTTATTTTTCATTTGATGCGCGATATTAGTATTTTGATTCCGTTTCAAAAAATATACTCCTAAATATTTAATAGAAGATTGCCACGGTAGAGGGGTCCCAGCTAATAATATATTAGGGAAATTAGTGAATCCCTTTGTTCGAGAGTTCAGCTATTGTACTTTTGTCTGAGCTTAAACTCAATTTCCAATAATTACACCATTGACTTATTCTCTCTAACGTATTTTGTAATTTACAACAGATGATATCGAGTGATTGATGTGAGGAATAGATAAAAAGCAGTGGCGTAACGTACACCCCCGCACTTCGGGGGGGGGGCTAAGGCTTCCAGGGGGCCCAAAGCCTGACTGACGCTCTTTATGTAGATTTTCTCAAAATTCACTTTCGATTTTTTTTAAAATCCAACTTTTAAGCGATTTTCCAATTGGCAATCTAACGTCATTCAAAATCAAAATTTTAACGCGCTCATTAGATATCTTTGATCCAATAACCAAATCAAAAAACATTTTGTTTGATGTACTGTAATCCCAGCGACGAGAGATCCTTTTCTTTAGTGGTGTTTTTTCAAACCTAAATTAAGAACAGATAAAATATAAGTCAGATGGAGGATCTAGGATATAACACTAGGAAGATAAAGAAATTCATCACTTTTATTATTATAGATATACAGACATTAGCTGTAGAGAGAGAGAAAAAAAGACATGATTTACTTTCTACCGAAGTAGAAGAGTAACTTATTGGCAACTTTAGTTCCCCCTCCCCCTCATGTATTTCATTTTCATTTAGCGAAGTCGTAAATAACGTACATCTGTTACGCTTTTTTCACGTGAAATAGTATTACGATACTTGGAAAACCATAGAGAGCATTTAAATAATAATTTGGTCAGATTTATGAGTATTCAATCAAATAAAGCATAATGAGAAACGTTTCACAAAATTGCTTTTATATAGAACAGACATCTGTATTTTTATATTCAATGCACTTAAATTTAGGGTGTGTTCCTTTTCTTTTTAAACATTTCCATCTCACTTCTCGCTTTCATTATTTTTTTTTATCGGAATTAAATATTCTGGTTCAAAAAATGGTATTTTGTCAACAAGACAAAAAGAAACGCGGCTCTAAAATGAGTGGAGTTGAAAAAACTTTGAATGTTTCTCAAAAACGAAAAATTCGAAAGGAAAAGGAGTATAATAATGCAAATGTGCAAAATTGGATAAAATTTTAATATCTGCACGTACATAATCTTGTACAAGTGCTAATCATTGTTATGCTAGTGAACCTGATTAACAAATCATGGAAATGAAAATTATTTCACAAGAAAAAAACACAATTTTGGACACTTCAGCTAATAAGGATACTCTATCTATAGAAAAGGAGTCGTAAAAGAATAAGGTAAGCGATATCTTTTTCTTTCGCAAGAATTTGAAAACGAAAATTATTTTACATTTTCGTGTCTTTCTTAATGTATAGTTTTTATTTAGGTAAATAGGTTATCTTTCGACTGTTGTTAGAGGGATTTTCTATTTTTATTACTACTCTCTAATGTTAAAGGTTATTTACTTTTTTATTCAGACTCAGGTTGATTTTGTATTCAGTTGTAAGTTTAATGTTTAAATATTTTAGGTGATGCGTATCGGTACATTATGTTTGATTTTGTAATCCTTTTTTTTTTGTAAGATCTGGCTTGGGGCCCAAAACCTGATCTTGCGAGGGGGGAGGGCCTTATTATTTTCCGTTACACCACTGCAGCTATTAAATAGCTCATTATCCTTTTTAAGTAATTTTATAGTTACTACACTAAAACAGTGAACGCAGACTTTTTCTATTTGATTATTGTTGGTATCACTACAAACTTGATTTTATTTTGAAAGCTATGAAAAAAACCCAGTTTACTTTTGTTTTTATTCTCAATACTAGGAATGAACTAAATAAATATAATTTTTAAAAAAAAATTTCAAATTCTGGTTTTTAAATCCCCCCCCCCGTTGTTTTGTACGCAGTAGTAGATAAACGCAGACTTTTTCTAGCAAGTATATATATATATATATATATATATATATATATAAGATCTGGCTTGGGGCCCAAGACCTGACCTTGCGGGGGGAGGGGCCCAAGTATTTTCCATTACGCCACTGATAAAAAGTCATACATATAGATAGTGTATAGTAATGGAGACAGTACACTACCTTGGGGAGTCTCTTTAGTAGTGTTTTTTCAGATGAAAGACATTCCCTCCATCGAATTGGCAGCGATGTGTAAGATAAAAATTCATGCATCCAAAGCGCTATTTTCCCAGTTATACCAATTTGTAAACACACTTGTAAATGAGACCGTCAATATATACGGAGTCATAAGCACTTTTTTTCTAAGCTAATCCCCACGAAGTATTTTTTCCCCCAACTTTGCGTCTATAATTGCTTTATAAATTATTTAAGATGCTGTTCTGTTATCTTAAAATGAATAAATCCATAATGTTGCTGATGTAGTTTTTGTTCTGTTATCAGAAAGTAGGCAATTCGATTGGCTAAAATTCTTTAAAATATCTTAGAAAAAACTGATGTTAAAGCAATATGTCTATATGAGGAGATTTTAGTTTTATCTTTGCATGGTTTGGGAATTGGAAGAATTATAGCATGCTTCCATGCATTTGGGACAATTGACTTATCAAATAACTGTTGAAAAGGGGGGGGGGGGGTTAAGATTATCGTTCGTTCACTATGATTCAATATTTTCAGAAATTTAGCCGGGATCTGGTCTGCACATGGGGTTGTATTCTTAGCAGATTATATTGCTCTGTTCAATTCAGATATATGAAAGGGTTTGTATTGATTAAACTATTATCTTGGGCAAAAAAGTTTAAAGGGAGTGGCCGTGGATAATATTATTGGGTGATAAGTTCTCTGCAAAGAGTGTTACTTGAATCTGTGGATGATATATCATTCAGTTATGTATTTGAAGGAAATTTAGTGTTGACTCGGGATTATTTTTCATTGCGATTTTCTTTAGGATGTTATAGAATATTCTTGGGTTAGGAACATTATTGCATACCATATCCCAGTATTTCTATTTGGATTTTTTTAATATAAAATCGGAGCCGGCTGGAATATTTCTTATATCGAATCCACAATTTTGGGGATATTTCTCGAATGGCTTTTTTTTCTGAAGTATTTCTTGAGTTTATAAAGGTTATGACAAGCATTATTCAATTAGGGAGGGAAGATTGTATTAGAGATTTTTATATTTCTTGTATTATTTGAAATTATTTTGGCAATATTGACAAATAGATTATGATTGTAATCGCTTATCTTAAAAACTGTTGATTTTGCTTGTTTTATAACTGAGGGTCAATCCACTTTTTTATAGTTCATTTAATCGAGTTAGGAAAATTAAAATCTGTGATAATAGAACAATGGTCACTATTGTAGGAGCTGTCTAAAACGAAAGTATTGCTGTATCCGATGAGGCTTGAAGAGCATAAAGTAAAATCCAGAAGAACATTAAGAGCCACCATTGCTTCTATGAGTTGGAACATCAGTAGTGAGAATAATGAAATTAGAATTTATTAACCAATCCACAAAGATTTCACTGTATTTTTTTTGTTTAACATTCATAAACCCCTTGCACCACGCAATGTATAACACGGGGATACAACACAGACAGAAGAAAGGATTACAACACAAACATCCATGCCTTCTCCGAGATTCGAACCCAGTCCCTACGGCACCGCAGTCAGCTTCACTGACCACTTTACCGGATGGGCGGCTTTTCACTGTATTGAGAAGTATGATTTGAGCCCCACATTGGGTGATGCAAATTAAAATCTCCGAATATAAAAACTGGGTCCGATAAGGAATCAAGAAAAGAATTAAGTTGTGTAATATTAAGTCCTCGAGATGCATATAAATTTATCAGATGAAAGGAAGTATCATTAATTATAATTTGCAATATTAAAATTTCATAGTCTGAAGATAGCATATTGTTAAATGATATTTATCTGGCAGAAATATTTGATGGTACTGCTATCAGCAGCCCTCTTTCTGGTCTGTCAAGTCTGTCTTGTCTGAAAATGATTTTACCTGGTGTTGGCGCCAGTTGGCGAGAATTCTTTGTATAGATTTTGCTCCGTGCCAATTGTTGTAACCTTGTATTCAGTTCGAAAAGTATAGCGATCCCATATGGTTGAGATCCGTTTCGCTCATTAAAAATTTGTTAAATTTACAGTCCATTTATTATTATATCGGCAACATAGGTCCACTCGCGGAATTGTCGAACCTTAGAAAAATTAGTACTTGTAAAATGTTTAGAATAGTTATAGAGCAGTATGTCTAAAGAAATATTAGTTGTGTTGAACCGCAAACGTGGATCTGTAAAGGCTCAACTCACACGAATTAAGGACTTCATTAACAATCCCGACGAAAAGGATATAACAAAGCTAGAATCGAAAATGGATACCTTGAAAAGCCTAAGAATCAAATTGAGTGATATTCGGAATGAATATTACGAAGTAGTGGTAAAGGACAGTGACTTGGAGCCACTTGAATTAGAAATCCTGGATTTGAAGGATGATTGCGAAGATATCCAGGTAAGGATTAAAAATATTATTTCAAAAATTGATTTGAAGAATAATGATGTTACATCTTGTGGAAATAGTTTTAATAATATTAAATTGCCAGATATTCAATTGCCAAGATTTAATGGTTCTTACCATGACTGGTTTAATTTTAAAGAACAATTTATTTCTTTAATTGATTCGAACAATAGTTTAACAGATTCTCAAAAATCATATTACTTAAAATCTACGCTAACTGGAATAGCTAAGGATGTTATTACAATTGATGATTCATATACTTCATTATTTGAATGTTTGAAAAAGAGGTTTGAGAGTAAGAAATTGATTATAAATAGTCATTTCAGTGAAATATTATCCTTGGAAAAATTTACTCACGAATCAGCTAAAAATTTAAGAACTTTAATAGATTGTTGTCAAAAACATTTAAGAGGTTTAAAAATAGTAGGATTAGAACTAAAAGAATTCTCCGAAGTACTATTGATAAATTTAATTTTAAGAAAATTAGATAAGGAAACAAAGAAAAATTATGAGCTCATCTTAGCCTCTACCGAACTCCCTAAATGGGATGATTTTATGGATTTTTTGTTAAAACGCTGTTTAATACTAGAAAACATCCAAACAAATAATGCAATAACTGTTCCATCGGAACGAAGTAATAAAACGAAATCTTTTCTAGCTAAATTGGATCCAGTAAACTGTGTAATTTGTAAACAACAGCCTCACCTAGTATTTAGATGTAAAAAATATTAATGATTTAAGTGTTTATGAAAGGTTTAATTCGGTGAAAAAGAACAATCTTTGTATAAATTGTTTTAGTTTTTCTCATAGTGTAGCTCTATGCAAAAGTTCGCGGAATTGTCACAATTGCTCTAAGCGGCACAATTCACTTTTGTGTAGAAATTTTGAAAGAAAGTTCGATAGCCAAAGGAGTCAAATTAGCGAAACTTTGCCAACTCTGGAACCAAAAAACACCACATCACTAAATCTAAACAGCGAATGTTTCAAGCCGAAACAAACTATCCCTTATGTTGAATCATTTGACAACGAAAGGGGAGGGGAATACGTAGGACATGCTAAGGGTCATTCAACTGTGATGCTGTCCACCGCCATAGTTTATTGTCAAAACAACCGCGGGGAACTCTTTCCCCTCCGGACGCTTCTTGATTATAGGAGTCAGTGTAACTTGATATCACAGGATGCCGTTTTAGCTTTGGGATTGCAAAGTGAACGAGTAAATACCTCTATTGCCGCATTAACGGGACTTCGCAAACTATAAAGAACAAGGTGTCTGCCGTGGTTTCAAATAAAAATAGACAATTTCAGAAATTATTGGAATTTCTTGTTGTTCCGAAAATTACGGGTTTGACTCCAACAAATAAATTAGATATTAGTGGGATAAAAATTCCTGAGTATATAAAGTTATCGGACGAGAATTTCTATTCACCTGGAAGAATCGATTTGCTTTTATCAAATCAGATTTTCGTTGAAATTCTAAATCATGGGAAAATAAAACTAGCAGAAGGGAAATTGATATTACAAGATACAGTATTCGGTTACGTAGCTAGTGGCGTCATGTCACATAATTACCCTAACAAGAGCTATTGTGGACTAGTTACTGATGTAAATGAGCTCAATAATAGTATCAAACGCTTTTGGGAAATTGAAAATAGTCCTGAGTTCGAAATTCCTACAATGAGTAGGGAAGAAAAATTATGTGAAGAATACTTTACAAATACTTATATTAGGGATGAAACTGGTCGTTTTATTATGAAACGCCTTTGTCAAAGGATCCGAGTTGCTTGGGAGATTCGAAATTAACGGCATTATGTAGACTTAACTCCTTGTGGAGAATATTAGTTCAAGATCCAAAAATATTGGAATAATATAGAAATTTTATACGTGAATATTTAGAAATGGGACGCATGGAAGAAGTAGTAGACGATAATGATCCTGATGTTGTGCATTATCTCCCTCATCATGGTGTGTACCACCACGAAAGCAAAACAGCTCCCTTACGTGTAGTTTTTAATGCCTCCTCCGCTACTACTTCTGAGGAATCGCTAAATTCTTTACAATTGAATGGTGGTGTAATACAAAAGGATAACTTTTCCTTTAAACTTTAGAAAATTTTAGAGCTCACAAATTTGCGGGTAACAGCAGATATTAAAAAAATGTTTAGAATGATTTTAATTGACGAATCCCAGCGGGATTTATTACGCGTTCTTTGGAAAGATAAAATTGACAGTCCCTGTGAAGATTTTCAGATTAACTACAGTTACTTACGCACCAAGAGTGCACCATACCTTGCGGCAAGATCTTTGAAAGAGCTTGCCATAGATGACGGTGACAAATATCCATTAGCTGTCGATGTTATAATGTATGATGTCTATATGGATGATCTTCTTACTGGAGCAGATGATAGATTCTAAATCATCATAAATCACTAAGGGGTGCTGTAATGGAACTTCACAAGTGATCAGGTAGTAATCCATTGCTATTACCAGACTCAATGTGTCTAGATAAAGACCTTTCTTATTCTTATTCAACCGAGACCAAGACCCTAGGACTCTTGTGGAAGCCACATCCAGACTCATTTGCTTTCAAGATTTCTCCCATGACTTCAAACTGTGACAGTCTCATAGTCCCAAAGAAATCAGTAATTTCTACAATTGCAAGGATATTCGATCCTCTTGGACTGATTGGACCTGTAATAACAAGGGCCAAAATCTTCCTCCAGTCTTTGCGGCAGTTGAAACTTGATTGGAATGATCCGTTGCATTCGAACTTAGTTTCCTATTGGAAATCCTTCATAGATGCTTTGGAGTCTATAAACTGTCTCAACATTCCACGTTATTGTCTACAAGATAGTCAATCAGAACTGAGTTACATGGTTTCTCTGGCTCGTCTGAAAAGGCTTACGGTGCTGCACTTTACCTACGATGCATTAATTCAAGTGGGCAAATATCGGTTAGGCTCCTTTGCTCCAAATCAAAGGTAGCCCCACTGAAAAGTATCACTGTACTACGATTGGAACTTTGTGGTGTAGTACTTTTATCAAAGCTTCTTAAAAGAACCCTTCATGCCTTTAAAATCTATCAGTCGAATTTACCTTTGGACTGATTCCAGCATTGTGCTGGCTTGGATCAAAAAGCCCCTTTCTCACTAAAAACCTTCGTAAGAAACCGGGTCAACATAATTCAGGAGCTCACAGAAAGTGATTTTAAAAACGTGTGGAATTCCGAAAATAACCCTGCTTGACATCCTTTCAAGAGGTATTAGTCCTGATAAAAATTCAACATTGGGGACTTTGGTGGTTTGCAATCAGTATAAAGAACTGGAGCCTTACGACATTACTGCCGTCGATGGAGATGATCTTTTCCTACAAGAATTGAAGGAAACTTCGGACATTACTCTATGTGCCTTATTAAAGACCTTTGAACCGCTGGATATAATTAGTAATTGATCGTCATTTACTAAATTGCAGAGAGTAATTGCCTGGTGTAAATGATTTATTGAGAATGCAAGACATCTAAGGAGCCAAACTATGGGACCTTTAAAGAGCAAAGAACTATCAGAATCCTTGAAATGTATCATAAAAAATATTCAAAGAAATTCCATTTTTTTATGAAATTCAATATTTAGAAAAGTGAATTCCTCTTCCAAACTCATGTAAATTGTTAAACTTGCATCCCTTTTTTGATGATAGTGGATTACTTCGAGTTGGAGGATGGTTAAGAAACTCCCCCATCCCAAGAAATCAGAAACATCCCATGATAATTCCACCAACCATAATTTTACTTATATTGTTATTAATCATTTTCATATTCTCTATTTTCATACAGGTGCTGAAGCTACCTTAGCAAATATTAGAAATAGTTTTTGGATACCCTCCGCAAGGAATGTAGTTTACTTAAAGCATTATTTAAGGGAAATATGGGAAAAAAATGATGGATTTTTTGTCTAAAGAACAAGTCAAATGGAACTTCAACCCACCTTCCGCACCACATTTTGGTGGTCTGTGTTAGGCGGGGGTTAAATCTTTAAAATACCATTTAAAAAGAGTAGTTGGCAATTCAATTTTAAGTCATGAAGAATTTTCAACACTTATAGTTCAAATTGAAGTGGTTCTTAATTATCGACTAATTTGTCCTCTGTCTAATGATCCGAATGATACCAAAATCTTAACTCCTGCACATTTTCTGATTGGATCACCATTGATTGCATTACCTGATCCGGATTACACTGAGATCGCCATGAATAGATTAATCCAATGGCAGTTGGTACAATGGATGAACCAACATTTTTGGCGTAAATGATCTTCAGAATATTTAAATAGACTGCAACAGAGAACCAAATGGTGTAAGGGCAATGTAGGTTTCAAAGAAGGGGATTTAGTGTTAGTTAAACCCTCAGAGAATTCAGACACTTTAAAATGGCATTTGGCACGCATTTTAAAATTGCACCCTGGTAAGGATAATTCAGTCAGAGTAGTGACTTTAAAGGATAACCAAGGATATTGCGAACGGAGTTTTTTTTTTGTTGTTGTTATCATTAACTTCTTCAATTATTTTTTCTTACAATGGAACAAATTTTGTTGGGACTAATAGTGCACTAAGTTCTATTGATTGGGATGTAGTAACATCTAAGGCTAATATCCAAAAAATGTTTTTCTAACACTCGTGGCCCACCCGGGGGCGCCAGAAAAATGTCCAATATAAAATTAGATTCTCGAAATAGAACACATTTACAATCAATAAACTGAGTCTACAACAAAAGATATGGCGACGAGCGTTTCTCAATGACATAAAACATTTATTTAGCTATTTCCTTTGGATGCGTTGGGACGGAGGAGTCGACAATTTGAGCGTGCGCGATAATATTTAACCTTTCTTTTATGCATCCATGTTAATAGCTAAGTAAATGTTTTATGTCATTGAGAAACGCTCGTCGGCAAATCTTTTGTTGTAGACTCAGTTTACTGATTGGAAATGTGTTCTATTTCGAGAATCTAATTTTATATTGGACAAAGGAGTTTATAAAAGGACCAGTCACTAAAATTGCTAATTTACCATATGTCAATTGATTTTGTCATCAGAATTGTATTTATAAATATTATTGTATCTTTATTGAATTGTATAATTGTTATTGTCGTGTATTCTTACTATATTATTGTAACTTTTATTGTAATAATTGTATAATGTAAACTTTGTTGAATGCATTCGTCATTGCAAGGTGGGGCAGGATGTTGGCGCCAGTTGGCGAGAATTCTTTGTATAGATTTTGCTCCGAGCCAACTGTTGTAACCTTGTAATCAGAAAAGTATAGCGATCCCATATGGTTGGGATCCGTTTCGCTCATTAAAAATTTGTTAAATTTACAGTCCATTTATTATTATATCGGCAACACCTGGAATTTGCAAATTGTCGTTAGGTTTTAAAAAAAATCTCTTCAAATATCAAAACATCTGATTGTGAAAAGGGAGGAATTTTTAACCAAATAAGTTTGTTTTTTAGACTTCTACAATTCCATTGTAGAAAACGCATAAAAAAGATATACTAGAAAAATTAAAATATTAAAAAGATTTTTTTTTAAATCCTCCGCTTGAGGAAATGAAATATATTTACAGATATAGATAATTTATCTATATTTTTAAGAAAGAAAAACGTAACCCAGAACACTCGAATAATATCTGCAATTTAAAATTATCGAATTTCAATATTTTACGTATCATCCATATTGTGAGATGTACAGTCGGTCGAATAAATAGTTCAGCACCTTGACCCTTTCAAAAAATGATTGAAAATGGAAAACGACATTTTTTGAAAGGAAACCCCATCCTCGGCTCTTTTTGTAAGAATCTTGTCCCCTACCCCTACGTTGTGTTTAAGGTCTTAATCCAACAGCTCTTTTTGTAGGATCCCTTTTCAACCTAAGTTCGCGTTTAAAGTCTCCCTCCCACGGCTCTTTTTGTAGAATCCCTTTTTCAACTCCCCTCAAGTTGTGTTTCAGGTCTCCATCCCACGGCTCTTTTTCTGTAGGATTCCTTTTTCACCTACCCCCACGTTGTCTTTAAGGTCGAAAATCCAACATGATACTACTCTTTTTGAATAAATCTTTTCCCTTTTTCACCTACCCCGCGTTGAGAGTCTCCATCTCACGGCTCTTTTTCACCTACCCCCACCGTCGTGTTTCAAGTCGAAATCCACCTTAGAATGGCACTTATTGTATGAATTTTGTCCCCTTTTCATCTTCTTTTTACCCTCATGTTGCGTTTTATGCTCAAATCAAAGTATCCCCTCAAAGAGTCTTGAACTTCACTTCTTAATCCTTATCCAAAATTTTTCAATTTCCACCGAAAAATATTTTTGATGGGCGTGAGAAATTTTTCATCCCACCCCAGACAAATGATTAAAACGGGGGGTGATCCACAAATGAAATGGAGGCATGTCAAGGGGCGATCCACAAATGAAATTTAAGCATGTTAAGATTGGTGTGTCTTGAAAGCAGTGACCCATGAAATGTAGGCATTTCAACGTTGGTGTATCGAGAAAACTAGGAGAACGTTCCTATATGGTCTTGGAAGGGGACGAGCCATCTCACGACATGAAGCCTTCCAATCTTGGCGTGTCAAGGAAACACGGAGGACTCAATTTGCAGCCAGCAGGCGAGTCCAATTTTTTGTGTAAAGTTTTTTAAAAAGATGCATTCCAATCTTGGTGGATAATTTGGCCCGAAAAAAGGGGGACCAAGTTGACATGCAACTCGATGCCCCATTTTTCGGATTTTGGCTAAAAACATTTACCGATAAGACTGCCAGAATCTGGGAATTTCCAACATTACGCCAAATCCTGACAGTCTTAACGAAAAATATTTAGCATTTACCTGTTGTCATGAAAATTCTTTTTCCATTAAATACGCCAGATTTGGAATATCCAATACAAACCCAAACCTGACAGTTTTAAAGGAAAAAGAATTTTTATGACAACAGGTAAATGGTAAATGTTTTTCTTTAAGATTGTCAGGATTTGGCGTAATGTTGGAAATTCCCAGATTCTGGCAGTCTTATCGGTAAATGTTTTTAGCCAAAATCTTAAAAATATCAAAATTGAGGGATCGAGTCTTATGTCGACTTGGTCCCTCTTTTTTCGGGCCAAATTATCCACCAAGATTGGAATGCATCTTTTTAAAAAACTTTACACAAAAAATTGGACTCGCCTGCTGGCTGCAAATTGAATCCTCCGTGTTTCCTTGACATGCCAAGATTGGAAGGCTTCATGTCGTGAGATGGCTCGTCCCCTTCCAAGACCATATTGGAACGTTCTCCTAGTTTTATCGATACACCAACGTTGAAATGCGTACATTTCATGGGTCACTGCTTTCAAGACACACCAATCTTAACATGCTTAAATTTCATTTGTGGATCGCCCCTTGACATGTCTCCATTTCATTTGTGGATCACCCCCCGTTTTAATCATTCGTCTGGGGTGGGATGAAAAATTTCTCGCGCCCATCAAAAATATTTTTCGGTGGAAATTGAAAAATTTTGGATAAGGATTAAGAAGTGAAGTTCAAGACTCTTTGAGGGGATAATTTGATTTGTGAGCATAAAACGCAACATGAGGGTAAAAAAAAGATGAAAAGGGGACAAAATTCATACAAAAAGGGCCATCCTAAGGTGGATTTCGACTTGAAACACGACGGTGGGGGTAGGTGAAAAAGAGCCGTGGGATGGAGACTCTCAACGTGGGGTAGGTGAAAAAGGGAAAAGATTTATTCAAAAAGAGTAGTATCATGTTGGATTTTCGACCTTAAAGACAACGTGGGGGTAGGTGAAAAGGGAATCCTACAAAAAAGAGCCGTGGGATGGAGACCCGAAACACAACTTGAGGGGAGGTGAAAAAGGGATTCTACAAAAGAGCCGTGGGAGGGAGACTTTAAACGCGAGGGTAGGTGGAAAAGGGATCCTACAAAAAGAGCTGTTGGATTAAGACCTTAAACACAACTTAGGGGTAGGGGACAAGGTTCTTACAAAAAGATCAGAGGATGGGGTTTCCTTTCAAAAAAGTTCGTTTTCCGTTTTCAATCATTTTTGAAAGGGTCACGGTGCTCAACTATTTATTCGACCGACTGTACTTGGTATGGATATTTCAATTTTTTGTTGCGGTAGACTTATCTTTTTTCTATTAGGCGATGATGGTTGTTTACTAATTTCTATTATTCCTATCAAATGTTTAAACATTGATTCCATCATTATTTGCATCGAGTTCATTATGGCTGTAGTTTATTTTTCGAGAGCTGCTTGAAAATTTTCTACTATGTTTTCTAATTTTTTCTCAAATACTTGAATATTTGGTCCTGGGACTGTTGTTTTTACTGCTATAGTGTAATTTGGAGAGTGAGTTTCTTTGAATTTTCCTCAGGCCTCTCCCAACGTTAAGCGCTTAACACATTTTAATTCGGAGAATTTTTTTTTCTTTTATAAAAGTGGACAATTGGGGAGTTTGCCGATTATCTCCTTTACAGTTTGTGCAATTTGAAGGATTTGTACATTGTCCAGAATGGGATTCTGCACAATTATTATATCGAACATCACTGGAACAAAAACGTGATGAGTGCGTGAAACTATAACAATTGCTGCATTGCCGGGGTTTGTCTATGAATAATTGAGTTATATGATTGAAAAACCAATGTTTTACTCATTCTGGTGTATTAATGCCCAGAATAGTAATTAAGACAGGAGAAGCTTCTTGACGACTATTTTTCTTGATGAATCTACGGATTTCAACAATTTCAATACCATTTTTTTAATTCAGTTGCCACATCTGCCAGATGTACATTAGTTGGGATGTCAAAAAGTAGGAATCGCGAAGTGAACCCTTCCCATATTATGTTGGCTTTTACTGGAATATTTAGAATTTGTTTAATAGCTGTTATCTGAACAGCGCATACAGGATCCAAGATGTTTATTTTTATTTTTCCGCTTCGAGTGAAGTACATATGCGTTATTTTATCATGCCTTGGTATTTTGTTTTTTAATTCAGCATGTAATAAGTGGGGGTTCGGTTTAGGGATGCCTCCGGTTTTTCCTGTGTGTTCAAGTAAAATTGTAATTCATTAAAGCTTTTATTGTCGATTCGCAGAATTAATTCTTGGGCAGTTTGGGAAGATTTAAAATATTTATAGTCTGTAGCTTCCTTCATGTTATCAGTCATTTTTGCTTCATCGGATTTCGTAATCCGGAATGTGGAGTGACTCAGATTGATTCCCCTTCAAGCAACAAAAATGGCAAAAAAAGAAATTGGTTAACTTACCAAAGTCCAGAAAAGAAAGGAAATAAATAAATAAAACCTCTTCCTTAGAGGCGTACCAAAATATATTAATTCACTGTAAAAAAAAAAAGCAGCGAAAACTCAGGTAAGAGCGACAATCTCGGAATTTCAAAACACCACACTCTCCGTTTCACTCCATATTTCACTTTTTGAAAAAAAGTGTGGCCAGATATAAATATTGATTTGATACACATGAAAAATATCCTTTAACATTTTATTTTTATTAGTATTGGTAGTTTTAAGTAAAAAGAAACGTAATCTTTATTTAACTGTGACTGTTTTAGTCACCGTGTGTGTCAGTTTTTTGTAAATAAACAATAGTTTGTTGTAGCTTTTCCTAGGGAGTAATATCCCATATCCTTCATCAATCAATTTTAATGATCTTTTAAAATTTATAAGGGATAACTTTTTTAAACTTATTTAATTTTATATATTTTGAAATTAGTATGACTTTCAATATATTTAAAGATAATTTGTTACAGGCTGCTCAACACAATGATTTCTTAGTATTTTTAAATCTTACTTCGGATCATTCATCTTTTGCTCATCGTTGTAAAGAATTAACCACCAAAAATGGTGACACTGTTGTTCATCTTGCGGCACACTCTGGTTGTGTTAAAATAATAAAGTAATTTTTTCTTCTGATGTTGTACAAAACTGACAAATATAATAAAAATAAATATGTGGGACATAAAAAGAACAGATAATAAATTAGAAAGAACAACTTATTCACTTATCGCCGAAACTCTGCGTACAGATGATCCCTTCAAATTTATCTTATTCAATCAACAAAACCCACCTTAATATGAAAAAACAAGAATGAGTATCGAACAACCTACTTCACCAAAAGTATCATATACTTGCAAAATAAAGCTTTTAAAGATCTTTTATGATTTGCACCCAGTCATATTCTTAAGTAATTATAAGCTTCAATAACAATTTATTAGTATTTGAGATTTGAATGTTTGTGGGATTCATTGGCAGATAACAGAAGAGAGATCAATATATTACTGAAATAAAAACCATGATAGATCTTTAGAAAAGAGGGAAATCTCTTGGAGCAATTTTTAAATCGTTAATAGGAGGCATTCATCAATTCAAAAAGTCTTCATAAACTACAAATCAACTGAAATTTTAATGTCCAAGCTAAAATCTGGCAATCCATCTGTATTGTCACCTTGATGATTCTGCTTTGTAATATGCTCTCTAAAAATAAATCGAAGACTATGAGTTTACAAATAGCTAAAAATGCTGCTATGATCCTCCAAAACAGTGTGATTTTAACGACAATTCAAAGGGAACTGAAAAAAGATAACTATCATGGCTAAATTACCCTGAAAAGCTATTTATCTTTCGAGTGAACAGAGCTGAGAGAATGGACTTTGCCAAAGAATACCTAAATAAAATGCAGGATTTTTGGAAAAATGTAATATATTTAGATGAACGTAAATTTTCTATTTTCAGCATCAAAAGATGAAAATGTTTGGAGGAAACCCAAAACAGAGCCAAAGAAAGGGACGTTTTTCCTGTCTGTCAAGCATCTAGGAGGAGGCATTATGGTTTGGGGTGCATGGGAAACAGTGGAGTTGTTTATCTGGGGTTTATTGAATCAACAATGAACAAAACTGATTACTTGAACATGTTCAAGAGAAGATTCAAGGAAAAGGCCCAGTAGCTTGGGGGTGAGGGAGGATTTTTACTTTCAGCAGCTTAATGATCTTAAGCATACAGCTTACATTGTAAAGTCATGGCTGTTCTAACATTTATGAAGCTAAGCTGAAGCTCATTAGAGCATTTGAGGTATTTACTCAAAAGGAGAATCATTTAGCATGTAATAACATCCAAAAAAAAAGGCTAAAATCTATCATAGTAGAAGATTGGAACAAATAACCACAGAAGAGACATCTAAGCTAGTTGAATATCTGTCAAATAGTTTGTGAGAGGTTATAAAAAGAAGTGGATAGCCTACTAGATATTAACTTTTAATTACAATCCACTATCACAAAGGCTTTTTCCAATGTACATAGACTTTTGATGTACACAATTTGTGTCATTCTCAAGTTAAGAATATTTGTATTATTTAATACAATGATAAGCTGATTGTTGCTTATATTATTTGAATTTGGGACGTTTGAGGAATGAATAAAAGTAGTAATGTTAGCAAATATTTCATTTTCTGAGTGATTGTTGCATAAATAAGGAAGTTGATCCTCTGTACGCAGTCTTTTGACAGCAAGTGTATTTTTGTTTTATGTGTAAAATAAAGAAATTTTGGATCGTATTTCTAATTTTGTTTCTGGATTAGGTTTTCTTTTAAGTGTGATGCCTTTAAAGATTCTTTTGTGTAAAAATCAAAACTTAAAATTCTAACTGAAAAAGTACTTCTTGGTTAAATTTTTTATTGTGGCAAAATACAAATGTTTTTTTAAGGGATTGATTGTTCCAGAATTCTATTACGTGATATTTCTTTTTATTATATCTTATTTTTCATGTATAAAAAGTAATTTATCATGAAGTAAATGTTTACTTAATTTATTATTGACTTGGAATTTAATCTATAATTTTGTATACCTTTCCTGATAATTTTTCTTTTTTAAACTAAAAAAATATGCAAAAATAGGGTGTTAAAATATGAATGAATGGGTTTGTAGATATATTTTAAAAAATTTATTACATTTCTTATTATATTTTTTAAATTTGTAACTCTGACCATAATTAAAAATTAGAATTTCAAATACCAATAATTTTGGCATTTATTGTTTTTATTGTACATACAATTTTATAATACTTTTCAGATTCTATGCTGATCATGGAATAAGATAATTTTAGAAAGCAAAAACAATGATGGGAAAACTCCTCTACATATTGCTTCACATTCTAGTCAGTTGGAGTGTGTGAAATTTTTATTATCTTGTGGTGTTTCTGTTAATGCCCTTAAAAGATCTGATTGGTAATTATTTCTTATTTATGATACATATTCTAAAGTAAAATAAATATTATTTTAAGTGTATTCAAGTATAATTTATGTATTTCATTAAACTTTTTTATCTGATTAAATTGTACAATGCATATATATACACCCAACTCTTATCTACACTGACTTTTTTTTACATGATTTTGAAATAACATGGTTCACCAATATAATTTTTTGTTCTAGCATAAATTCCACCCTCCCTCCCTATTTTCTTAATTTCAATTCTGACAGTGTAATCAGGAGACAGTTGGTTTATGCTGACACATGTGTGAGTGACTTGGCTTGTTTACTTTGTAATCTGGAGTTACGGGGAATACCCAAATTTTATAATCAATTTTTCCTTTATTTGTTGTATTTTAGTTTGAGCACAGCATTTTATTCTTCTGCATAACTGTATTTTGTGTAAAAGTATTCAGTTTGTAGAGGACGTGATAAACCATTTCAATATTGTTTTAAAAGTTGTTCAAATTACAGTTTTTTTAATTCGATCCTAAAACTTTTGGTATAATTTGTGTTAATGATAATTTTTTACTATAAAAAAGTAATATTGTAGGAATCATGGTTTCAGTGGGGCTATCAGGGCCGGCTCTAGCAGTTTTGCCGCCCTGGACAAAAATAAAAAATGCTGCCCTTCTCCATAAAGTAAAAAAAAAGTTATTAAAACATATAGAAATTGTTCATAAATACACGACTATAAAAGTTGAATTGTTTTTGCTAGAAAAAAGGGCAGGATAACAGTATACATATATAAGTATTTATTAAAAATTAAACCAAAAAATAAAACAAACTCAAAACAAAATAACAAAAAACAACAACAAAGAGTTAGAAGTGTTTTTTTCTAACTTTTAACTCTGAAAACACTTTCTGGTCATTTCTTTTGAATCAATTTGTTCATTTTTTCCATGTTCTATAGCCAATGTAGCTAAACCATTTAATCTATCTGTAGAGTTGTGAACCGTAAGAGAAAATTAAAATTTTGAGAAACTCCTGTCTTGGCTTGCTACACTTATTGGCAAAGAAAGTAAAATTATTAATGCAATAAAAATATTTGGCACAAATTCTAGAACTGAAATAAGTTTTAAAACTTCTCTATTGGGCTTTCTTTTTGTCTAATAAAGTTTAAAATGGCATTATCACATTTTCTAGATCAAGCACGTTTATGTGTTCTGATTCTCCGTCTGTCAACATCAATTTTAAATTTGTACAGTTTTAATTGTTAAATTGTATAGGGGTATCTTTTAAATCATACATATTTTATAAAAATTTAAAACAATGGAGTACTCATTAAATTAAATTTGTGTTCCAAGTCATTAATTGCTTGTCATTTGTAAAAAAATAAAACATTCTATCTTGGATTTTAATTTAGGATCTTCCACCAGATTATCTTGTGCTTTCTAATCACAATTAACATTTTTGCTTAGAACTCTGTGACGTGGCTGCATCACCTCCAAGTTAGCAGAAATATCAATCTCATTGGCCAGTTCTTTTGCATCACAAAGCATTTCATCAAAAGCCACATCCGATTGAAGATCATTAAAAAAATCTTTATAATTTCTTAAGCTCCATATCAGATGGTAGATGTAATCTTTTGTTTGCAATAGCTTGCTTATTAGATTTATGCAATTTAAGATTTTATACCGAATAATGATGGGGCATAAGAACTTGCATTGTTTAATAGAATTGAATAATCCAGAGGCCTCATATATCTTATAGAGTTGCCAATTTCAGCATTATTATGAACACTAAAGAGAGCATCATAAATACCTCTTAACTGATGCTTGAGAGCTTAATAGCCTCTATTCGACTTTCCAAGCGAGTTGCATTTACTGGTCTTAAAGTTATACCCCCTTTATATATTTTAAGATTATAAACCCAACAAAAAGTTGATGATGAAAAAAAAATTGAGGGCTGTATTAAAAAAATTACAGGATTCTAAGGATGCTTTTCCATGTCATTAATGACCAAATTTAAAGAATGGCGTAGACTCTTTGTGGTCTTAACATCCTAATTCTAGAAGGGCCCTCTGGTTCCTCGCCTCACATGTTGGCTCCATTATCACAGGCCTGCGCCGTATATCTGGTAAATTTAGTCCTAATTTTTTAAGTTCTCCAATTATTAAACTTGAAAGCTCTTTTCCAGTTGAAAGATCAACTGGAGGGAAAACCTAAAAAAAACTATTATTAATTTTAACGGTAAACTTCATTAGAATTAAATTTTTCAATACATACATATCTTGCCAAAAATGTCATTTGTTCTATCTTATTGGCATCTGGAGTGTAATCTAAAACTATTGTATAATGTTTGGCTTGTTTAATTTTTATGAACAATTTGTAGCTTAATGTTCTCATGTAAAAGAGAAATTTTCTGGTTCTGAATATTTTCCCCCTACTTTAGTTTTTTGATTTTTTAGCACTGTTTCAAGATATTCCTGCATTATTAGATGAAATTTAGCAAGTAATTGAATTATTTGTAAAAAATTACTGTTATTGGAAATCGAATAATTTGTCACTCTCACCACGAAAGGGCTAAACAATATTGAACAAGCATTTTTAATGTTGCTACAATGTTTTGAAGCACCCCGCACAAAAAATTAGTCTATACAATAATAAGTCTTGCAAGTCGCTCTCAGTTGTTTTATAACATTGTAATCACTAACTAAATTCAATCTAAGATTTTGACTTTAACTATGGTTCTTGGATGTTTCAACTAGGTGCTTCCAACATTTTAAAACCTTCTGTGGAAAGAGAGCTAATGACACCGCCAAAAAGTTTGTAGCAAAAACTAATATAGAGTTTTTTGTAATGGAATAGACTAACCATTTTCGCATAACCTTTTCACTGTTTTTTTAAGAAAAATTTGTATAATAATGTGAGTTTAACCTTCGACTGGTGTTGTCATGAGAAAACTTATACTTTGTCAATAGCTTAGGAGTCCTTCTTTTACCAAAAAAATCACCTATCAGTGTCTGATAGAATAGGTGGCCAAGTTTCTGGACCTGAACTAAATATCATTGTTAAAGTATTGTGATTTTTAGTTTTGCTTAAGGAAATTCCTATAGGAGCAGAGCTACTATCTGTTTATTTAATCTGCAACATCTTCATCATGGAAGTCTAAATCAGATTATGATTCTATATTGTCTTCCTTTTTCTAGTGCCTTGTAAGTAGCTCAATAAACTTCGAGCTTGTCTTTTCATATGCATCTGTACATAGCACATGCAAAATATAGAATAAATTTATGTACATTTTAATCAAAGAAAATGTTCTACTTATGCAACTCCTGCAGAAAAAAAAATTTCCATTAATCTTATTAATATAATACTAGAAATTAATAATCTTTATAATCACTAAAATCAAACATAATAAAAACACTCAAAAATTAACTACAATACATAATACTTTACATTATATTTCTGAGTCAAAAATAAAATTCCGTCTTTTAGCTTCCTTAAAAAATGTCATTTCGAAATATTTTTCATAACATTTAAACATAAGCACATAAAATCTCATTTGGAAATAGATTTATAATACTAAAATAATTTACTAAATTTATCTCTTTTTACATCAAAGAAGAAGAAAACATCCAACTCACCTATTACTGACCTAATTCACAAACTTTAAATATTCCAAAAGAATTTTTATAAAATGCCTTTTCGAAACTCCAATCAGCAATAATGCAATTACTTATAAGAATATAATTGCCAAATAGTATCACTAAATTTCTCTTTATGTATTAAAAAAAAGAGAAAAAAATATCTAAAACCACATCTGTTACACTGATTTAACATGATGATTCAGAAAAATGGAATCAAAATTTACAATACACAAGACAAACAAACCAATTTTTTAAAAAAAATTCTAGGAACAGTAATGAAGGTTGTGCAATGCCTCCTTCCGAAAATGGAAGCACTCTAATGAAAAAGATTTCGCATCAACAATATTATTTCGATTTAATCTAAAAATAAAATTTTTCAATCCATATGACTTAAACTATAACTATAGATACGAATATATAAAAATAATTTCATTGAAATTAGAATAACCTAATTTTCTTTTAACTTAGCAGTCTTTTCAATAAAAATCGTTACTCATAAATGGGAATTTATTATTACAATACTTAATTATATATATATAAAGCATTTTTCAAAATTTGGTCCAAATGCCACCCCAGACATGGGTCCGGTTTGTTCGGCCCTACAGCTGCCCCTGGGCTATGATTGAAATATTCAAATGCTGTTTTTATTTCCTAATACTACCTTGTTGATTCAGCCACTCAATCAGAGGTATTATAGCTGCATTTAAAATGTACTTCATGAAGCAAATGCTTAAATATATTTTTTAGACTCCAGTGGAAGAAAGAAATTTGACTGTTGTGGAAGCATGGAGAAAAGTTTAGATTATGGATTGTATTACAAATGCTTCTTTTGCTTTCAAACAGTTGTCCCAATCGACCTTAAATGCTTGTTAGAAAAATATTTTACCAGCATGCATCGAAAGTAGAAGATTTGTGGAACAAAAAATCAATTGAGTGTTTCTAAAAATTAATCTATCAATGTAGTTGGTGTCAAAAGTTTTAACAACATACAAACAGCTGACTTCTAAGAATTGATGTAGAAAAGCCCTTTGAATGAAGATGATTTGATTGAATTTATGACAGTTTGGGTAAAATGAAGAAATCTATTATGACAAAGTCAAAAGTAAAGTTCAACTATTTTTTGGTAAAAAAATTGATTTTATTATTACTTTTTTTACATGGTTTTTTGGGAAAATATTGAAAGTTTTTTATCTTACACAATTTTTTAAAGTTGGGGAACATATCCTCAAATTTACCATATGTGGCATGTATTTTTTACCTGATTTTTTGCACTGTTTTCTATATATAATATTATGTAAAAAGAGAGTTGGGAGTTATGTATAATAAATCCAATCAATATATACTCTCAAAATTCAAACCTTATTTATTTATAATATCTGATTCATAAAATCGAATTTCCTATTTTGAAATACATCTAATTTCATCTCACACTGAAGGATTAAAACCTATATATTGATAGATTCATTAGTGATTTCTCATTTAAAAGATGAGACCTTGAAATTTTAACAGATTTATTGGTGGTTCTTAATAATTGAATATCATAATGGGTTACACATGCCTTACTAACTGGTTGAAACTATTTTTTAATACAGTGATGTAATTTCTATAAATAACTTATATTTCCCTTTGCTTGAACATGTGATTTTATTTTTATATTGTGTTTTTCCAGTTTTTTCTTACATACCTTTTTCTCTTACAAGTTGAATAATTCCCTCTCTTGTATTTTTGCTCTTGAGCGAAATACATGCTAAAAATAACTCACCTGATGTTAAAATTTAATTAACAACAATGTGATCAATATCAAAAAGTTCTTTGTTTTCTGCCACAACTACAAATAGAAAAATAACACTATCTCATGGATACAGGACATATATATATTTGTATGTGTTTTAATTTATATACTCATATTATCTTTTTCCTAGTAAGTAGAATTATTCATTAAAACTGTGGTCCTGGAAATAAAATTATTCTTGAATTTCTAAATTAAATTACATTGTAATAAAAAGTTTTTTTATATTGGGCAATTTAATTTTTATTCCACAAAAGATTTTTTTATATTTAAGTCCGTTTGAATTATTATTGAAAATTTTAAATCTTTTCATTGGGAATTTATAGAATGATAATTACATATTATATCAATGATTAATGCATCTTTTAATCAGCATTTTAAATATTTAATCTGTATCAAATTGATTCAAAATTGTTCTACTTGTGGTCTAATTTCTCTAATTTTTGTAAATAAATATCCTTTTTATTTTTTTCTAAAAATATGTTATTTTATACTGTGTATGTTATGAGTTTTGTGCACATCTAAAGTTTTTTATAGTGATCATACTAGATTAAGGAGGAAGGGTAAAAAACAAATTACTTTCAAAAAGTGAATATTTTGTTCTTGTTTCCATGATGATTTAGTTTTTTGTATTATTTTTCCCCCGATTGAAAGAAGCCAATTTTTTGCTATTTTACATATCAAACAGTTCATCAGTCTGCTCTCCACTTCTATGTATTCAATATAGTGTTTTGGATAGTTATATAAAGTTTGCAAACAGAGCTATCTGCTCTTCAGAAGTTTCCATTTCTCCTTTGTTTTTGCATAGATATACTATTGTATTCATTATTTTCTTGTGTTATATTTCAAAAAATTAAAGTAAATCTCACAGTTTCAAAACATAAAATAAGCATTTTTTGAAAGTGTGTAAAATAATACACTGTATAAATGTATATTGTTTTATGATGTAATATTATATCTGCATAACAGAATTAATTTTAAAAAAATTAATATGTCTTGTGTGCATTTTTCTATGCTTACATTTTTGTATATAGTATTGAATGAAATGATATAAATATTCAAAATTGAGAGTAGCAGTTTAAAAATAGCATTTACATAATTATTACATTTTACCAATAAAATTCCTTTTTGAATTGATGGATATATAAAGAAAGAGACAGTCAGATTTAGTTGTTTAAATGATTAATCTATAAAATTATATACATGGTAAAACATTTTGAATACAAAATTTTTTCCTAGACAAGCACATTAGACTGTGTGATAATGAACTTCACCATTATTGTGTGATTTCTTTAATATGCATTACAATCATAAGAACATTGATTAATATTTTGGTTAGATTCTGAATATAATTGGTTTTTTGCTGAAACAATTTATATATAGTTTTATGGATGAGTTAAAACTGATAAACTGTTTCAATTAATTTTCTTAAACAGACATTTTTTCTATGTTTATGTATAAAGTTATAGTTAAGCATTTCTTTTGCACTAACTATTCTTAACTAAGAAATAGTTAAGCACTTCACACCCAAATTTTCGTAAATAACTGGAATATGAGTTCAGAAAAAATAAAAATATAAAGAATCAAAAAATTCCAAAATTGAACATTAAAATCTGTTATATTAGTAAGCCAACCTCATTTAAAAAAATAAGGTTTGCTTTTACATTATTATAATTCTCCTTTTCTTCTGTTTTTGTTAAGGTGTTTTTTATAATAAAGACTTTGTAGTAAAAAAAAAAATCTTTCTCTTTTTCCCTTTTAAATTGTAAAATACCTAAAATATGCCTGGTCTGATATTTAATTAATTACAATGATAGATAGAAGCATTAATCATTGTAGCATTAACAATTTATTAAATTTTAGGGAAAATATTTCTATTGAATATGAATAATCAGTTTCAATCAACTATTCTTATTCAAATAAATGATTTTACAGTTATATAATCTTTTTCTGGTATATCTATAACTTTTTTTTATTTCAAATATATAGTTATGTAAATCATTCTTAGAAAATATTTAAGAGTAATAAATTTGTGTTACATTTGTGTGTAATTTTTTATATATAAACTTTAGGACACCTTTAATGCTGGCTTGTACAAAATCTAATTTAGATATTGTTACGGAGTTGTTGTTGCATGGTGCTGATCTGAATATTTTGAACAAAGATGGTTGGACAGCATTTCATATTGCTTCAAGGTTTGCAATTTAATTTTTAATACAATGACAAAAGTATTTTGTGAAATTTGAATGCTGAAAAATTACTTTTATAAACATAATTAATTTAAGATATTACTTCAATAAATTTTGATTATTGTTATGTATATGTATAAAAATGACAGTTTTTCTAATTTTTGTATATTTCTTTCTTATATGCTTTAGTTTTACTCATAATTCTATAAAAATAACATAACTTTTTATCATTTCTTCTAAATTTAGAGAAGGGAATCCAGAAATAATAAAATGTCTCTTAGATTTCAATGCATCTGTTTGGAAAACAAAAAGTAAAAATGGAAGAACACCTTTGCATACTGCAGGTGAGTTTTCTCCAGTTACCGTTTTAATGTTTAATGATAGCCTTATTTTTTATTCATAAATTTAGAGGATTTTAAAATCCTAATACATACTTTAATCCC
>BMAO01014588.1:0-17752 GCA_019973975.1 Trichonephila clavata | reverse complement strand
GTTCTCTGTCCTTCGGGGGAATCTGGAAAATTGCGCTCTCTCGCCTTTCTCTTTGCCGCCGAACCTTTCAAATCCAAGGACCTTGTGCTCCACAAGATGGCTGAAAGGGGTCACGGCGCCTACATTCGGGGCATTTGGACAGAATGCATGAAACCTGATCTGTACCGAAAGGCGAGCGTGGCCTGGTCTTATGGGGGCTCGCAGGATTTGGAAAATGGGTGACGCTGGGTCACACGGCTCTGCAACTTTTGTACAGTGCTCCCTTTCCAGATTCCGTGTTTGGCGTGCCTGAAAAATGTCCCATTTGCCTGGAGCCCATGCATTTTCCCCTCACGACCGAATGTAGACACACGTTTCACAAAGCATGTTTGGAGCGGACCCAGAGTCCCACCTGCCCCCTGTGTAGGCAGACTGTTTGAACTTTGAATGTCAAACCCAAAAAAATGGAAAGGATGTGCTCAGCACGTCCTTTCCATTTTTTTGGGTCCCTCCTCTCACCAACGTTGGAAGGTTTGATGTGGAACTGTTGAGAGAATCATTTGTTCATCTGCCATTGAAATGATTTTTTATGTTTTAGAAGAAACATTCATTTCACCTGTATTTTATTCATTTTACCTGTATTTTATTCATTTTACCTGTATTTCATTAAATTATTTTTATTTTTGATTCATTTCTTCTTTTCATTTTCATCCTTTCACTCACCTTATTATTTGATACATTATGAACTAGGAAACAAAAGGTTCCTTATTATACTGCTACTTGCGGAAATGGGCCTGTTTTTTGGGCCTGTTTCAAACAGGTAAAGAGGCCTGTAAAAGGTCCTGTGGAGTGCTTTTCAGGTAAAAAAAACTCGAGAGGGCAAATAAAATGGAACCGTGTTGTAAGAATGTTTCAAACAGGTAAAGAGGCCTGTAAAAGGTCCTGTGGAGTGCTTTTCAGGTAAAAAAACTCGAGAGGGCAAATAAAATGGAACCGTGTTGTAAGAATGTTTCAAACAGGTAAAGAGGCCTGTAAAGGGTCCTGTGGAGTGCTTTTCAGGTAAAAAAAACTCGAGAGGATAAATGAAATGGAACCGTGTTGTAAGAATGTTTCAAACAGGTAAAGAGGCCTGTAAAGGGTCCTGTGGAGTGCTTTTCAGGTAAAAAAACTCGAGATGGGAAACAATATGGAACCGTGTAGTAAGAATGTGGAAGAAACAGTTGAATGGGGGTACAAAGAACGAATCATGGAAGGGAAGCCAAACACGGGAGTTCTATCCAATGAATCCCATCCAACGGGGGACATGTCTGAGGCCCCACGTCTCCTTCCAAGGGCATCGCTCAAACGGAAAAACTCCAAGAGGGAAATTTAAACTGGGAAATTGAAAGAAGGAAACTCAAAGGGAACGAGGACGAGGAAACGAGAACAGATCCCCGATAAATAAGGTTAATGCTTGCTTATTACACAATCGTCTTCTTGTGACCGTGGACACATGTTCAAATCCTCTACTTCATTTTACAGACATCTCAATAGATGCTCTGGCACGCTGGTAGAGTGTTCCAAATGTCTGGAGCAAATGACCGTGCGTCACTTTTATAAAAAACATGCGTCCCAAACACATAAGGTGGACGGTCGGAAGCAATGCATGTTTTGTTTCGGAAGAAAACAATGGCCTCATGGACAAAAGAATCGTCCTGAAAACATGAATCATCTCACGTCGTGTTTGCAACGTTTCGTAGACGAGGCCAAGGTGGAAGAGGAGATTATGGAAGAGGAGAGGGGGGAGAAAGTGTGTGAATGTAGACACTTTCAACCCATGCCTCGGGAAATGCAGGGTCGTACCAAAGATAGATTGAGCGAATATGGTGGGTTTTATGATGCGTTGCTTGAAAAACCCGACATGTGGGAAGAGGGATAGGAAAAAGATGTGTGGGGAATGATTCAGCGTTATTTGAGGCAAGATTGGGTGTGGTTTCACATTATGGTAAAACAGGATGTATTTGATACGTTTCGCCGGGAAATGGAAAAGATTCAAGATCAATGTGTCCTATTACCCTTTTGGTGTCTGTGTGATGGTGGGGGTACCCTACAGCATCGACACATGATTGTAGCGTGTGAACAAGAGAGTGCGTTTGAAGACGTCTGGAAAGGAAAAGTTCGTTATGATTTTCCCAAGAGCGGTCATGCCAAAAAATGCGTCAAGATTAAAAATGCCTTTCATCTGGTGCGAACCATCGTCTACGTGAGTCAACCCAAATCGTCGTGTGACAAGGGTGAGATTCCTGAACAATTAAACAATCTGCAGAATGGATCGCATTTTCACATCAATCGACCCTTACACCCGCACAGTATTGCTTTTCTCTGTACTCTATTTCCAGGTGGAATAGAAAAATTACTGTGGGAGCAGGTGGGCAGTAAAAATGTGTCGAATTGGGAAAAGGTAGCCAAGCATGTACCGGACGCGTGGGGTCATTTGAAATGGAGTGTACCCATCCATGTGACGGGCTGGAAGTGTTTAAATTGTGTGATTCCCTTGCATCCGCGTTACGAGGAAACGGAGGAATTGACACCTCTGTATTTGAATCTATACGGTAACAAAAAATTGCATGTAAAGGAGGGAAACTATGGAGCCGAGTGTTCATTTCAACGAATTAGAGATGAAATGTACGTGTTGTCTCGTAAACAACAAAATATGATGAATGAAGTCAAGAAAACAAAACAAGCATGCGCCATGGACCACAAGGTGATATTAAGGTCCAAGCTCAACGAGATGAAAGTGAAAAACGATCAAATTCTCAACGAGATGAAAGTGAAAAACGATCAAATTCTCAACGAGATGAAAGCGAGAAACGACCTAATTGAAAGGGAAAGAGACTTGATTCAGAGGGAAAGAGACTTGTTGAAAGAGGAAAATGACGTGTTGAAAGCAAAAGAAAAGGAGTTGAACGCTAAATTGCAAAATATGTCAGTTGAAAATAAAATATTGACAAAGTTGTGGCAGAGAAAAAGAGTAGACAGAATCTCTTCCAATACATGGCGTTGGAACAATAGAGTAAAAGGTTCCTTCGACCTCCTTCAGCCGTCTCTCAACTTTCGAGTTCACTTGCAAACCTTTGCAACTAAAAAAAAAAAAAAAAAAAATTTTTTTTTTTTTTTAAATTATTAAAGCTTTCAATATTTTTTGAGAGACGAGTACAAATACTGCACGCGTCTCATCCTACTCAATCGTCCACAATGGATTCTTCTCCAGAGTATGATGATTTGATTGACATGTTCAATTTACCAGCACCTGTTTCACCTTTACCACCCACTCCAGTGGCTTCTCCATCCCATGAGCCATTTCAAGAGGATTCCATGATTTATGAATCTTTACCTGAACCACCTATGGTACCTGAACAATCCATTGAGTCTCGACAACGAATGGAATTTCAAGAATCCTCTGATCCCGTGGAATCACCTATTGCACCTGAACCCATTGTTCCTTCACTTGTGCACAAGATATCTACACCTATTCGGAAGGTAGCTTCACCTGTGCATAAGATGGATTCACCTGTGAGAAGGATGGATTCACCTGCAAAAAAGATGGATTCCTCAAAGCGAAAGATGGATTCCCCAAGGCAAAGGTCAAATTCACCAAAGCGACGGGCAGATTCACCTGTGAGAAAGGTAGCTTCCATCATTCAACGAGATGCTCGACCTTCTCCTCGACGAAACGAGAATGGGCCCCGAGATCCTAGGTTGCATCGCAGACCCGATTTCAGACCACCCTATCGTAGACCTGATTTTAGACCCAGGCGACCCCCGTATGCCCATCGATTGATTCCCACGTCTCAAGTGTCGGCTCAAGTGTTTTTTCACAGCCAAGGTTTGGCCGTGTTGTGTCTCCGAGATGAGGGATTCACGCTCACCAACGGTGTCGTCTCGTATTCCTTGGATCGGCAATGTCCCAACGAACTATTTAAATATTTACATTACCTCAATGTCGGTACCATTTGTGTGACGGATCATCAATCCAAGCTCAAATTTAAAGAAATTCAAGCGAGTTGGAGCTCAGCCAGTCCGTTCAAAACGATCCCTGTGATGCTGTTAAATGCCAACGAACGAAACAGGGGGGAATGTCCCTTTTGTAACGAAATACATTGTCATCGTTGGGTAGCCGTGCAAGGCATGTGCGCCATCTTGCATCAACCCATCAATCCCATTTTTCATTCGTGAGCAAGATTGGTGACTGCAAGCTCCGCCCACATCCTGTCTGAAACGTATAAAAGGAGAGCTCGTTGGGACGCTTCAAATCAGTCGTCTCTCGACTCGCCAGCAGCATGGACGCAATCGATGCCTTCCCAGAGCACCTATCCACCACCGTGGTGCCGGTGACCTTACCTGAGAAAACCGAGACGTTGGAATATGCAGCTCGACAGGGCCTCGTCAAAGCATTCATCCTGTATCAGGAGATGGCCACGAAACGTGTGTTTGTCATGTTTTGTAACGATAGTTGGCATTGCAGACGATCGTATATGGACAATTTCAAGCGGGCCGTGTTGGCGGCGAGGATCCAAAATCCCTTTGAACCCGATGAGATGACGTGGGATAAGGTGTCGCAAGGCTTAATGAGAAATCCCGATCGACCGCTGAAGAATACGGACAAACGGATGGGATTCATGCACCAAAACATGTTTATCGTAAAAACTGGATTTACCTTTGGCTTTCGCACCGTGAAACCGGGAGAGATTCATTTGATCCAAACAACCCATGTGCCTATGCTAATGTACGAACTGCCCTCCTCCAGTTTAAAGCATCAAAGCAAACTCAATCTGTATAGGAGGAGTTTTGAGCCATTTGACCAAATGCTCTATCATCGCAAAGTGTTGGAGCCCCATACGGCGTATCCCATCCCGGCAGGAACTCATTATATTTTACTCACAGTGCAAAAGACCGTATTTGGGATGGACATTATTCCCGAAACCATTCTTCCTCAACTCGTTCAGAGCGGATTCAACTTGGGGGATTTCCGAAAGGTGAAGCGATATGACCAAAAAGCCTACAAACTGCCTCCTCCGACCCCGGCTCATGGTGAGACGAGCAAGCAACCTTTGGAGGAAGAGGTGTATCCTCCCTCCAAGAAACATTTTAGGATTCCAAAAAAATCCCACAAAACACTCGTTACACCGGTCGTGCGACCCCCTGTAATGATTGCCAGACCTGCCTTGGCTGCTCCTCAACCCGTATCCATTCCACCTCAAAAGATTCGTTTGTCAGATTCGCCTGTGTCTCAACCACCTCAAAAGATTCGTTTGTCAGATTCACCTGTTGCTCAACCACCTCAAAAGATTCGTTTGTCAGATTCACCTGTTGCTCAACCACCTCAGCAGATTCATTTTCCATATCCACCTGTTGCTCAACCACCTCAGCAGATTCATTTTCCATATCCACCTGTTGCTCAACCACCTCAGCAGATTCATTTTCCATATCCACCTGTTGCTCAACCACCTCAGCAGATTCATTTTCCAGATCCTCCTGTTGCTCAACCACCTCAGCAGATTCATTTTCCAGATCCTCCTGTTGCTCAACCACCTCAGCAGATTCATTTTCCAGATCCTCCTGTTGCTCAACCACCTCATCAGATTCATTTTCCAGATCCTCCTGTTGCTCAACCACCTCAGCAGATTCATTTTCCAGATCCACCTGTTGCTCAACCACCTCAGCAGATCCATTTTCCAGATCCACCTGTTGCTCAACCACCTCAGCAGATTCAATTTCCAGATCCACCTGTCCAATTTCTAGAATCACCTCAGCAGATCCAATTTCCAGATCCACCTAATGCTCAACCACCTCAGCAGATCCAGTTTCCATATCCCCCTGTGGAGACTTCGTTTGATCATTTAATGTCAAATGTATTTGGAGACTGCTTGGTGCCTGAACAAGTGATGGAAGCCCCCCCAGCCCATGCACAAGAACCCCAGCTGATTCATACGGTGCCTTCCCTCTTTGATCCAAATAATGACATTATATCGTTTTTGGATCGTTTTGAAGCGGAGTTGGTCATGGAGCAGCAGGAAGCCCCGCTGGATTTGACAATGCCCAGAACATACCCTATGAAAAGACACACTGTTGGGTTTAAAGTGACAGAACCTCTAAATTTGTGTTGCAAATAAATCTTGGCAGTTGTGTATATATATTGTAAATAATGATTGTTTTGTAAATATTTTTTGTAAATAAAGAAAATGTTTTATGGAAACAAGTCTGATTTTTTTGTCCAAAAAAATACCAACCTTGACACATTACACAAGAGGATGTAAGAAAAAATGGTTTCGGTACAAAATTTATTGGACCAGTGTCGTTCTCGCACTACGATTGTTTTTGGAAATCTGGGTCGGTGGCCGGATCGAGTCACATATTTTGAGCAAGACTATCCTTACACCATCCTATTTGAGCCCAATTTTGGTGTGCACGTTCCTCGGTCGTTTGGAAAAACAGTGGTCGTGTTTACGAGTCATTTGGATTTGACGTGGGATCCAGGAGTCGAGTTGAGATTTTTTCAATTGGGTCGTCCCCCGTCTCGCCGAGTTTGGGAGGCGTATCAACCCCACAATAAGGAGGCGTACGCGTTGAATCTCACGCAATGCACGCGTTTGGTGGATGTGTACGTGACATTATTAACGTGGTTGGATGATTGGGAAATGCATCGAGATAAACACCTCCCTTGGCGTCTACTGATGCCCCAACCTTGGAAACGGGCTTTGGAAAAACACGTGGAGCGCTCGCATCAAAAGGCCTTGGCACATGGAATGCCAGTTGACGTCACGCTCCTCGAGCATATATAACGCCAGCCTCTAGCCAGCAGAATCATTCTCTCTCAGCAACATGTCGAATCAACCCACCTATTTTGCCCATGCCAGCGTGTTGCACCACCTGGGCAAACCAGTGCCCATAGAGCTATCGATTGCCACCATTCCCAGGGATGGCAGTGATCCCGAAGTGCTCTGCATTACGGTGAACCACGAGGACCTGACCTCCACGCCCAAAGACATGCGTTCCAATGCCTGCAAAAACGCCCGTCTTCGTCTGGTGCGCCCGCTGCCCAAGAGTGTGCCGGCGCAATGGTTGCGCTATTGCGTGAGGGGCATGTTTGACCAGCTGTCCCAAGGTAGGAAAGGCCTCATCGTAGTCAAAAGCCCAAAGCAGCAAAAAACATTCAAAGAGTTGGGACTCTCCACCATGGCTCTGGAGATGCTGCCCAAATTCAACACCCTGTGTGATGGAACCTTTCCCAACCCCATGCATGATGACCTCCACGAAGAAGGGGACGTGTCTCATTGCACCATGCTGAAATCGTTTCAATTTGCAAAATACCTGCAGCAGTTCAACAAGCTGCAGGCGGAATGGAGCTCCAAAGTTTCAGCATTGGTAGAGTAAAAAAAAATTGCTCATGGAGCCCAAAAAAAGGGGGGCCGAGTCGACTTTTGTGTCGACTCGGTCCCCCTTTTTTTGGGTTAAGGAAGGTGCCAACGTTGGAGAGCATCTCTTTTAAAAACTTGTACTAAAAAGAGGCCACAAGATTTCTACCAAGGATGGATAGAATCAATCGAAAGGTGCCTGATGGCGAGTGTAGTTTTTGCATGGTCCTGTTGGATAGAATCACCCAATAGATATCTCATGATATGGATAGTGTTTCAATGTTGGATCAGTAATCCAATATAGATGCCTCATGATATGGATAGTGTTTCAATGTTGGAGAGTATCAGCCAATAGATTGGAGAGTATCAGCCAATAGGAATCGATTCACGTGACTCTAAAGAGTATAAAAGGCGAGACATCAGCAGACAGAGACATTCTCTCTCAGAATTCTCTCAAAGCAACATGTCTCAACTAGCCTTCTTTGCCCATGCTAATGTATTTCATCGCGGAGGCAAGCCTGTGCCGATCGAATTGTCCATCGCCACGATTCCGGAGGATGGAAAGGACCCAGAAGTAATTTGCATCACGGTGGATCATTCAAACCTAATTACCACCTCGAAAGACTGTCGGGCCAACCGTTTTATTAACGAGCGCCTCAGTTTGAAGAGCCACATCCCTGGATCCGTGCCACTAGAGTACCTGTCCTTTTGCGTCAGGGGCAAATTTTGTCACCTGGCGCAAGGAAATCGAGGCCTCATCGTGGTCAAGGGAACCGACCAGCGTACAATCTTTGAAAAGCTGGGAGTGTTTACCATCAACTTGGAGACTCTGCCAAAGTTCCAGGACTTGAACGATCGTACTCTACCAGATCACCTGCACAATGAGGTGCACGAATATTCTGACATTTCAGAGTGCACCATGGTAAAGTCGTACCGTTTTGCCAGATACCTGCAAAACTTTAACAAGCTGCAGGCCGAATATAACAGACAAACGGCTGATCTGGTAGAGTAAGTGAGAAAAATTGAAATATGGAACTGTAAATATTGAACTGTAAAAATGCCATTGGGCCCAAAAAGAGGGGGACCGAGTCGACTCTTGTGTCGACTCGGTCCCCCTTTTTTTGGGTTAAGGAAAGTGCCAACGTTGGAGGGCTTCTCTTTTAAAACTTGTACTAAAACGAGGTTATAATATTTCTACCAAGGATGGATAGAATCAATCGAAAGGTGCCTGATGGCGAGTGTAGTTTTTGCATGGTCCTGTTGGATAGAATCACCCAATAGATATCTCATGATATGGATAGTGTTTCAATGTTGGATAGAATCAGTCAATAGGTATCTCATGATATGGATAGTGTTTCAATGTTGGATCAGTAATCCAATAGATGCCTCATGATATGGATAGTGTTTCAATGTTGGAGAGTATCAGCCAATAGATTGGAGAGTATCAGCCAATAAGGATCAATTCACGTGACTCTAAAGAGTATAAAAGGCGAGACATCAGCAGACAGAGACATTCTCTCTCAGAGTTCTCTCAAAGCAACATGTCTCAACTAGCCTTCTTCGCCCATGCTAATGTATTTCATCATGGAGGCAAGCCTGTACCAATCGAATTGTCCATTGCCACGATTCCGGAGGATGGAAAGGACCCAGAAGTAATTTGTATTACGGTGGATCACTGCAACCTAATTACCACCTCGAAAGACTGTCGGGCCAACCGTTTTATTAACGAGCGCCTCAGTTTGAAGAGCCACATCCCTGGATCTGTGCCACTGGAATACCTGTCCTTTTGCGTCAGGGGCAAATTTTGCCACCTGGCGCAAGGAAATCAGGGACTCATCGTTGTCAAAGGGTCGGACCAGCGTAAAATTTTTGAGCAGCTGGGGCTCTTTACTATAAATTTGGAAACTTTGCCAAAGTTTCAGGACTTGAACGATCGTGCTCTACCAGATCACCTGCACGATGAGGTGCATGAATATTCTGACATTTCCGAGTGCACTATGGTAAAGTCATACCGTTTTGCCAGATACCTGCAAAACTTTAAAAAGCTGCACGCCGAATGCAACAGACAGATGGCTGATCTGGTAGAGTAAGTGAGAAAAATTGAAACATGGAACTGTAAATATTGAATTGTAAATATTGGACTGTAAATATTGAACTGTAAAAATGCCCATGGGCCCAGAAAAAGGGGGACCGAGTCGACACAAGAGTCGACTCGGTCCCCCTTTTTTTGGGTTAAGGAAGGTGCCAACGTTGGAGGGCTTCTCTTTTAAAACTTGTGTTAAAAAGATGCACAAAGATACGTTAAAGATTAGTGTCAAGGTTGTAAAGCGTCAACCAATAGGAATCGTTTCACGTGACCCCACTAGAATATATAAAAGGCGAGCAGCTAGCAGCCAGAAATCAGAGTGCTTCTGAATGCAGTCAAGAGTTTAGAAATTTTATTTTTGGTTAAAACTGTCAGGTTTGGGTTGGTATTGAATATTTCAAATCTGGCAGTTTTGACGGAAAAAGAATTTCCATGGCAACAGGTAAATGCTAAATGTTTTTCGTTAAGACTTTCAGGATTTGGCGTAATGTTGGAAATTCGCAGATTCTGCAAGTCTTATCGGTAAATGTTTTTAGCCAAAATCTTCAAAAATCCGAAAATTGGGGGACCGAGTCGCATGTCGACTGGGTCCCCCTTTTTTCGGGCCACATTATCCACCAAGATTGGAATGCGTCTTTTTAAAAACTTGACACAAAAAAATCGGACTTGCCTGCTGGCTGCCAGTTGAGACCTCCGTGTTTCCTAGACACGCCAAGATTATAAAGTCGTGAGATGGGTCGTCCCCAATTTTCTAACAAGATACACACCCATATTGGAATGATTCTGTCTTTTCTCGACATACCAACGTTGCATTGTCTACATTTCATGGGTTGCTGCTTTCACCAAGCTTGACATGTCTCCATTTCATTTGTGTATCGCCCCCTGACATGTCTCCATTTCATTTGTGGATTACCCCCCGTTTTAAATCATTCGTCTGGGATGGGCTGAAAAATTTTCTCGCCTCCATCAAAAATATTTTTCGGAGGAATTTGAAAAAAGTTTCGATATGGATATTGAAGAGAAGTTCAAGACGCTTTGAGGGGATACTCAAAAAGGGTCGTTTTCCATTTTCAATCATTTTTTGAAAGGGTCACGGTGCTCAACTATTTATTCGACCGACTGTATGACAACGCACCTGAACACCGGTCCTTCCTCGCCACTGACTTTTTTGCGAAAACGAAAACAACTTTCTCCCCACATCCTCCTTAATCCCCTGATCTCGCCCCTGCGACTTCAGCCTATATCCTGAACCAGCACGTCGCTTGCAGAGTCGTCTATTTCAATCTGCAGATGAAGTTTAAAGTGTATCGCAGGCTGAATTATAACCCGGCATCACTCGCGTGAAAAGAAACGACCTAAAGTTCTCGCGCAGGGTGTGCCATACCCAAGGGTGTTAACATAGTGTTTTTACCATAAAATTTGTATAAAAAGGTTAAAAAGGAAGTACAACATGTTTATTATATTTCTCACACGTAAATTTAGTTTTTCTGTTCTTTTTATAAGGGCATTCAGTGCATTGTTTATACACTCCTTTAATGGCGTCGTGAATGAGTGCGATGTTTTCACTGGATCTTAATTTTTTTTTTAAATCTGTATCTTTTTCAAACTAAACGTATAAGAGTAAACTTCCTTATTGCTTAAATTTAAAAATTTTGGAATTTCTTTTTTATTTTCTCTTATTTTGTTCCAGCAATAGTTTTTTTTTCCAAAAGTTCATCTGAATGTGGATAAGATGTGTACCAGTTATCTCCTTTAAAATTACATTCTTCTCAAATGTTTTTCTGTCCTTACATATAAAACATTTATTTTCAACAGTGTCTCTCTTTTCTAAATCTGGATCGATTTCAGTGGAGGAATCATACCTGCTGTTATACTCTTCATTTGCTTTTTCCTCATCATAAGCGCGAAGAGAATTTCTTCATCCGAAAATATCTATTAAATACTGTATTTATTAAATTACTTAAATATCACATTTCTTCATCATAACTACAATAGTACGCCATAGAAGAAGGAAGATTTTCAAGCGTACTCACGTATTAAAAAATGTAACTCAACTTCACGCGCAGGGTGTGACACACCCGAGGGAGATCTATTAACGAAAGATCTATTAGATTCACCAAAGATCTATTTTAAAAATTCGCAGACGGGCTTGATCTCCTTGAAGGTTATAACCTTAAAGTCAGCTAGACCAGGAATCATCCATTTTCTAAAAAAAGTTTGGCAGGAACGTTGAAAAAAGTTAGACGGTGGGTATGACACACCCTGCGCGAGTGGTGGCGGGTTAAAGAACATGGCTAAAAACGGATTTCAGAAATGTTCCGATGACCGTCACAGAAGATGACAAAAGTGTGTTGGTGCTCAAGGGTCTTATTTCGAAGGAGGATGTGTTTCAGCAATTTAATTGGTAATATTTTTAAAGTTATAAACTCAGTCCGGGAACTTTTGAATCCGTCTTCATATATATTGCGAATTTTCAGTCGATGTTGTAACGTAGTGACCTTAGGTTTAGTAGCGAGAGCTGCTACTAGATAGTGCCACCAATGCTCTCACATTTGGCGACTTGGCGTACCTGCGAAGTCTTAGCTGCCAAAATGCAGCCAAATTGAGAAAAAAAAGTTTGAAATAGATAATAACGCGACCTTTTTCATGCTCTTTTTAGGTATTCCCGATTTTTCAAAGATCTCTTTCGACGATAAGTGTTACCTAGACCTGCTCTTTACAGACCATATTCTAAAGAATCCCTTGACTCAGATGTGTGGAGTATCTTTCATCGTCGATTGGTCGGGCTTCAAACTTAGCTCTTTTCTCGCATTCAGGCCATTGACCATCTTTAAGCTCTTTAACCACTTGCTGGTAAGGATATTTTATGGTTCTTCAAGAAAATATTTCAACTGAAAAAATAATGCAACAAATAGTCACTATAGGACAGGGCGTTTGACTAAACAGTAATATGGCAGGTTATAGAACACAATAAACATTACTTCACCAAAATTCAAATACACACGTGTATGTACAGAGGATTCATAAAGATGTATACCCTTTTTTGATGCTGGTGAACAGTATCATTCAAAGACATGCACTATCTCAGCGTGGTAAGCATACCTTAATTTAGATGTACTCTTAAAGTTTGTGTCTAGGCTCTGACGGAAGTACCACAGGTCATAGCCACACACACACAAACAAGGATCCACTTATTTGAATATGTCTTGGTTGATGCCCCAGTTGCAGAATGACATTGACAAATCCATTCTCCCATTGGATGGTGCACCACCACACTGGTCAGTCTAAGTGCAAGACTATCTCAATGAACGTCTCCCTCTCCGATAGATTGGACGAGGCTGCAGACTACTCAATGGCCACTCAGAAGTCCTGACTTAACACCTTGTGGTTTCTACCTGTAGGGGAATTTTAAGGTCTTTCTGTTGATTTGGCTGATCTGAAACAGCGTATCAAGCTGCTATCGATGGACTTCATTCAGATACCTTAACACTTACTTGGGCAGAAATGGATTACTGGCTCTATATGTGACTAAGGATTCACTTATACAGCATTCGTGACTGCCTCTTGCAAAAAATAATCCCTTATCATTCTGTTACAAGTAACATATAATATAGTTTCGAATTTTGAGTAAATAGTGTAAATAATTTGTATTTGGATGTGTAATACATTTATATTACTCTATGCAGTGGCGGATTAAGCGGGTGTCGGACCTGGCGCCTGCCAAGGGCTCCCAACGCTGGTAGGGCCCCACGCTGGATGAGTGCAAAGGACAGCGACAAGCCAATCACGCCACCTTGGAACAAGTAATGAAAAGAAAACGAAGATACAATGAAACCCTCGCTAGAAATTTATCGAGATGCAAGAGAAATCCAAATGTAGAAAAACTTTTGAAAATATTTTTAACAATACCGATATCAGGCGAATGACCGTTTTTAGTTTTAAAACGTGTTAAAAATGATTTAAGAAGCACTATGGGAGAAAAGACAAATTGAACAAAATGACCATATTACATACAGAATAAAATGTTTTGGGCAAAATAAATATGGTAAAAATAATTGATGAATTTACCAAAGAGAAAACAAACTATATAGCAAAACTGTAAGCTCATAAGTAAGGTTTTTAATTTTTTTTTATATACGGGTAAGGTTTTTCTTTAGCCGATGCGCTTTATTATAGCAATAAGTTTTTATTTTGAGAATTTAAAGTAAGCGACTCTCTTTTCACTATTTTAGATTTTCGACTCTTAAGCCCATGGGCCTCAAACTTTTACCGCCAGGAGCCTCCAACTACCTTAATCCGCCTCTGACTCTATGTTATATTTATTGTAATATTCGCAAACAACGCCATCCCTTAGGTTATACTGGCGATTCAATGGGAATTTGGCGAAATCTTGGCGCTGGAGCCCATTTGGTATAATTTTTGGTGACCATTTTTGGCGATTTCGGGATCCTCTAGATTCTTCTAGAAATTAGTAGAGAAATCCACTAATTTCACGATCTATGACGGAAGCGGATCTTTCTCGAAGTTTCCGCCTCGGCTATAAATAGAGCGATACTAGCCGAAACGAATCAGTCTTGTTTCAACCAGCGATTAGTGAGCATTGTTTTGACTAGTGATTAGTAAACTTGCCTTGACTGTGATTAGCTCGGCTGTGCTTGTGAATAATCTTTTACATACGTGTATTTTAGATACTGATAATTGTATCTGTTGAAGAGGTGAAGACCTTCTGAGATTTATTGTGTGAATAATGGTGCTGCATCCTGTATTTCAAGGATTGTTTTTGTGACGATAAATTCTCATCGCTCTTAAAAAAAACTGTCGTGTTGTTTGTGACTGATTTGCATAAAATCCTCGAACCCCGATCAACGGAACAATATCTTACATTTGTCTTGATTTATTAGAGCATTGAAACTGTATACTTCTTTATGAATCACTCTGTACTTATCGTACTTCTTTTATTTAAATTAAAACGTTTCAGGCTTTTTGTTCAATCATTAATATAGGTCGATCGCGGCAAGAAGAGCCTTGATTCCTCTGCCTCCTTGATAAACCAGTTCATTTCATCATAGGGAGAAAGAGAGGAAATTAATGAACATTTCGGGAACTAAATATAAGTAATCAAAGTATCTTTATATTTTTTTTGCTTTTGAAAGCGAGTTTTTAATTCTAAGACTTTATTAGGGGGGGGGGTGCATACTTAACAGTGGCACAAAGTGACGACCTAGGAAACAGACACTTGTTCGAAAATCGAATGGTAAAAAAATAAGATACCATTCGGCATGGGTGAAATCAAAGCTCGTTTTTCCTAATTGATACATAAATTGCATTTTTAAAGTTTTCACTCATTCTGCAAGTAAAATCTCCTACAATTCAAAATTAATTTATTTTCTGTTGCTTTTCCAAAGATTTCTTGTCGATTAGTGTTTCTTGAAGTTATTGATAAATAAATGGAAAATAATTTCTCTTTTCTCTATACGGACTTCAAAAATCGCTCTCAGCATTGCTTAATGAGTTTAGAAAACATTAAAATTACACGAATAGCTATCTAAAGGCTCAGTGGGTGGTATCCAAGTAAGCAAGTGACAGCTTCCGGACAGAAGTGATCACTTTTGTTTAGTGGTATGTTACGTGCTTACGGATCTGGAGGTACCGAGTTCGAATCTAGCACATTGGTGACTTTGGCTGAAAGAAAAACGCAAAATTTTCTGATGTGTCACGCACAATCTACCATAAGAGCAAGCAAAGTCGTCCAAGACCCACTCGACGCAGCAAAAACAACTCACAAACTTTCCAAAACAACTAATATCTCGTTCGTTCGCCTATCCACCGACTCTCTGGTGGGAGAGTACTGTGGCGTTATCTAAATAAGCCAGGAACAGCCTCCGAACAGGAGTGATCACTTGTGTCTAGTGGTCACGGTACTGAACTACGAATCCATAGGTCGTGGGTTCTAATCCAGCACACTCAGTAGTAGTAGTCCACAAGCAATCACGGTAATGGACAAGGAGTATATTGTCCAAAAGACGAGAAAGAAAGACAGTAAACAGCGGGGAAGAATCTCAAAAACACATGTAACAAATTACTGTACACCTGATATCGCGTTTTACTACGGACAGGAGAGTGGACAATGGTGGTCTATTTGCTACTGCTCATCAAATGCTGCGTTTTTTGCGGAATTGGAAACGGAAGAATTTGACAGATCACCAATGGCGGTCAACAGTGTCAGTTCGGGACCCTTTCCACCAGTGGATCGAAATTTATCACCAGAGAATCTGGTTAAGTCCAGCTTGTCCGGTTTAAGTTCCTTCCAAGACTCTGTGCCCAATGGATAAACGGCACTGGGGGTCAAAGACTCTTTACGATGTGAACATATGTGGTCTGACAAGCGATTCTGAGGAGAGTAAGAGAACACGCAATAACTATTCCAATACAATCGAAAAGAGAGTAGAACTCTCATTTGGGAAGGTATTCTTCTTGGTACCTTTACTGACCTCTAAATCTTACAAGGATCGTCACTCATCGGTGTCCGCTATTGCATCGACGTTTTCTTCCCTTGGAATGTATCCTTTTAGAAGTGCTATGGTTTTTCAATTCCGCTTCATGAAAAACAACACAACTCCTTCTTGTACAGTGGTTGTTGAAGAATTACTGGAAAGTAGAGATATTCAATGCATGAAATAGTCGACAATGTTCCCAGATATAAATTCAATCGAACGCATTTGGAACACTAGGAAGACGCTTGGTGGATAGCCACCAGCAACGACTGGCGTTGAAAAAGGATTGGATAGCAATGCCTTGACAGCTTATTGATAGCATTGTAAGCATTAAAAGACGCTTTAAATCCAGCATATCGTTAGGTAGGATTTATTCTTTGCTAACGACAGGACTTTCCTTTCCAGTCAACTATCACACGGACGTTTCGTTTTTTTCGTCCAATTGTGCTCGAAACCATTTTTTTTTAGAAACTTTTGTTTACTTTTCGCATGTCTTAATGTCTTGGAGTTCTTATGGTACCGGGTTGTACCATAAGTTGAAGAGTAGATAGAACTTGAGGCTCCTTCAATCACAGCACAGTAGCGACTTCTTCAACAGTTTCAGTCTAACAGGTTTCCGTCCTCTTCCGGTCAGCACATCCTCATCTCCAGTCTCTTCAAATTTCAGGATCATCTTCCTCAAACCAATCCTCTATATGGGACCTTTTCGCAGATCCTTTAAGCGACGATATTCTCGTAGATTAACAAAGGGGTTGCTGCCGTTCTGATAAAACAGTTTTACCAGTAAAGATCGATCCTTTTTTTTTGTTGTTTTTGTAAGGGCATGATTAACGTTGCCAAACGCACGCCGGATGATTCTTTGGCTATGACTGCAAGTTTATATAGAGGTTTGTTGGGGATTTGCGTAAGGAATATTTGATAAAAGCCACCTGGTGGTCAAAATTTGTACTAATTTTTTTTATTGCAAAATCTTTTCCCCATGGTCTATGTAGAATATATTCTAAGTTTCATCAAATTCCGATACGCAGGACAGGTTCTACAGGCCTCTGAATACTGTAACTTTAATTATAATTACCCAGTATTATTTGTGTCAATTTGGTATACTTTTGCACCATGTTACACTGGCAAAACAATCTCATTCTGAATATTTGCTCACCGATGTCGTGTTTATATATATATATATATATGAATAAAGTGACCAACCGTCCTCTCCTTTAGGGAGGACAGTCCTCCTTTTATAGGTTCTGTCCATCCTGGAAAAAAGTGTCCTTCTTTTCAATATTTTAAAACTGATGTTAATTACTTTTCAGAGAGGAACCAAACATGTTTCCAATACATCGAAGAATGGTCTGAAAAAAATATTTCAGGAAATAACCGCGTTTTCACTGGTTTTTTTTTTTTTTTTTTACTTCATTGCAAGTAAATTGGGCAGATATAAAAAATTGCGTTGAGTTTTTATCGAAAAAAATGTCTGATATTAAAATCGATGACAAATGTCTGTTTGAAGAAATTAGACGATTGAATCTACAGCTAAATTCCAATAAATTGGAACAACTGGAAAATCAGCATTCCGAAATTGATAAAAGATGGGTGGAAATAGTTAACCATTTAAAAAATGGACACTTGCTACATGATAATTTAGTTATTCTAGTTTAATTAACGTTGTGCTGTGCCCTGGAACTAATTCATAGGTAAAAAAGTTTTTTTCAGTTACAAATGATTTTTGAGCAATTGAGAAATAGGATTGAATGTTGACATTTTAGCTGCAGTAATTACCGTAAAATTCAGTATGAAGGATA
>BMAO01014587.1:0-17025 GCA_019973975.1 Trichonephila clavata | reverse complement strand
TTCATTTTCTTTCTTTATTATTGGTTTGTTGCTGCGTTTTGCGTTTTTTTCTCACAAGCTGTAGAAAAGTGACACTTTCGTTAAATTCGGACACACCTTTCATGTGTCGTGGGATTTTGAGTAAAGTTTTGATCAACGCGTGTGACTACATGCACGAATTGAAAGAAGGGTGCAAAAATTACATCACGCTTCCAAGTTTTGATTAGTTGACAGGACGCGTAAACTTACGCACATAGTAGTTTATGACAGTACTTAAATCTATATAATTGCATGCAGTGATACCTATTGATTGAATAATGTTGAGAGTAAACAATCAAATTATCTTTTTCGGCAAAAACTCCATTAACCCTAAGCCTGCCAGAGCTGTTAAATGACGGCTTTTTAGACTTTAATCAAAATTGTTAAATCCTAGATTTTCATTTGTCTTGGACTTACTCTATAGGACTTTTTTTAAAAATAATATACAGCTACTTAATTTTTCCGTACCTATCACTATTTCTTTCTTTTTTCTGATAATCATATGTACTCTTCCATTATTTGTAGTGAGCGGTTTTATAACCGCTGGAAAACATGAAATTTTATAACGTTATAGGCACTGAAAACTGTAAAAAAATATCATCCGATTGTGTTTATGTACAGTTTTTTTTATAGAAGATCGTTCGCAGTTTATGGAAACGATTTTGTAACTCATTTTCTCGTTTGCATTTTGAGATAAAATTTTGGCAACTTCAGAATAATCATCCACTAATATTTTCTTTTTTAATCGGAATGTAAAAAAAAGATTTATTTAAAAAATTGCTTCTAAAATTGATATACAGCTCGAAGGTTACGTAACTGCGCTATCCGAGGAGAAATATTCGTATCAACAAATTATAAAGCGGTGTAAAATTCTCGGTTATTGCATTTATATGAAAGGCATTTATAATATATTAAATATGAAAGGGAAAAATGTCTAACTGAAAGTAAAAGTGAAAATATGACCATGAAACTTCATCCTAAGACTGTTTAAACGCAGGCAAATATCAAAAAAGTGGAGTCTGATCCTAGAAGAAAATCTGCCGACTCAAAGGATTCATTTAAAAAATCATTCATAAAGATTTAATGTTAAAAAATTGTTTATACCTAGAGCTCGCCTCCTTTTTTTAAAAACATATTGCTGAAAGCAAGCAATTTGTAGAAAATTATATAAAAAATACCTAGCATTTGAAAATGGAAATTAGTTGCAACACTCGACGAGGTATGGGTATATTTGTGTGAATGTAAAAAAAGATCAGTTTTCTATTGCTCAAATGACCGTACGAAATGGCTTCGTCAATATACAGTAAAGTTTCCAATGGGATTCATAAGAGTTGCAGGATTTTTAACAACGACAAATTAAAAAGGTCTCAGGTAAAGCTAAAATTCATTCACTCTTCTATCAGCAGAATATTTTAGAACATATTTTTGAAAAAGAAATTTCAACTTTATATGGAAAGAGCATTGTTAAAGTTGAGCTTCATATGGACAAAGCATCCGGTGACATGTCTAAGTCAACTGCCGGTTATTTAGCAAAGAAAGAATCAGAAGCAGGAACAAAGTGCATCCCATTTAATGAAATACGTGTAAAATCATCCTACGCTTCTAAAGTATACTTCTATGCTATCGGGTGGCCGTGGTAGTCTAGTGGTGGTCAAGGTAACGGACTCGTGGCCGGCGTGTCATGAATTCAAGCCGAGGATCGCTGAAGACCCGCCATGTAGGGGAGCGAAGCACGTTAAATCTGTCGAGAGCTCAAATGTTCTCCCGTTGGTGTGATAGTTAGGAAAGGGGAGTGCCGTCTCAGGTGTCGTTCTTGTCACTTGACCTTGGTTCAAAATTACGAGGTCCATCGCAAAAAGCCCTCAAGTAGTTGAACAGTGTGACGTTAATATTCACTCACTCACTCTGCACTTTCGGTTTATTAAAACAAGCCTCAGGAAAACGGCATCCAAGAACATTGAACGGACTTTGGAAAACGGTTCAAGAGAAATAGAGTAAAATTTGCATGACAGCACTAAGAAAATGTTTACTTTTACGAAACATTCGATCTAGAGCTATTATCAAGAATCATGGCTATCAGATACAAGCAAATTACCACAAAAAATACCCGGTATTTATTGATAAAAAATTAACTATAAAAATCGTTCCCATAAAGTGCGAACGACCTTTTGTATGCCTGGTACTGAGCGTCAACTGTAGGTAATCCACAAAATAAAATAACGATCATTACAAATATTTATTACTTGGTCAGCTCTAGTTGTGGTAATAATAAGCTTCAAACTTTGGGTAATAAATAAAAATAGTTTAGTAGTAATAATTTCTTTATTTTATTATTAGTGAATTTATAGACTCAAATTCAAAAATTTTCCTCTTAAATGTCAAACCAAAGGAAATTGTAGGTAGGAATAAATAATACAAGCAAGCTAGGACCTAAAATAGATGAACTCTGACCTAGACCTAAATTAAAATTCTGAGAGTGAGAATCTATTGGACACTGACTTGAGCAATTTGACACCGATAGTGAGGAAGAGAATATTGTGAATACGCGTAGGAGACGAAAAAGAATGAAATAGTTCTCTAATTCTGAAAACGAATGTGAAGAGAAAAAGAACAATCAGAATATTAACACTTTAATTGATGCAACTGATTTGGCAAAAAAAAAAAAAAAAAATCAAGGAGGTTTTGAACTTGGAAGATCTCCCGCTTCATACTATTTTTAGAGAAATATCCGAGCCAAAGAGGCGTATTCAAAAGGCAATATTATGAAAAGCAAAGTAAGGGGTACATTTTTGATAAAATATAAAACCTGGGATGGCGAGTAAATTCCATTTTAATTTCATTAACGATATATATGTAAATTAGTTACAAATAAAAGATAAATGTTCCATTTCTATACTTTTTTCTGAAAATGTATGTGCCTGAATTTAATTATTACACGACAATTATTTTGGGTTTTAATGCCTTTGATTAAATCTTAATTACTTACTATCATCTAAAAAAATATAACCTTTCTTTTAAAAGCGATCATTTGACCACCATGGGTATAGGAACAGATATATATAAAATGTCGATAGGTTTATTGTTAAAAAATAAATATAATCTTTTTAAAAAAGGATTTTTGAGCTGTATCAGTTGAAATCAAATTTTTCACCAGCTTACAAATTTGGTGAAATAATCACCAAAAACAGGAATAATGTTACAAGTATATAATCGATTAAAATTATATTTTCATCAAGCTTTTATCAAAAATAAAATATTATTCCTTACATTTGGCAAGGAAAAATTTTGTTTATTGTATAAATGGGAAGACTAACCACCCATGTTAGCTTATTGGAATCGATGTAATTGCTTATAGTGATGCACACAATAAGCGTATAATATCTAGAATAAATTATTAAAAAGGAATAAGTTGTTCACAACACAGGTTCGCTTGGAATTCTAATCATGGTTTTCAAATCGATGACGATTTAAGAAATATTTTAAAATTCTTTTTGGAAAAAAAGTGGATTCAGATGTAGTAGTATATTATTATAAATTCAAAATCAGAACCATTCTAAAATCAAAATTAAATTTGCAAAAAAAAAAAAAAAAAATACACGAAATTTTTTTAAAAATTTAAATTTTTACGAAGCAATATACATTTTAGTGATTTTTTAACGTTTATTGCTGAGAAATATTTTATATAATAATTAAGGAAATTAAAAGGGAGATAATTTAATTTTTTATGTAAATGTTTAAATTGGCTCTCTTCTGAATAATTTTTTTAAAGTTTGCGACAGAACAAATGTCGAAGAGTGCAGACTGAAATTCTTGTGGTTCACAGATTTAAAAAAAAAAAATCGCATATTAAAATTTTCGATTCCAACAAATATTCCTGTGCGCCTTTATTTAAACCAATTTAGGTTTAAAGGAAAAATATCTTTAAAACTGAACAAAATAAAAAATTTTAATCGAAAATTTAAAAAGAAAAAAGTGACAACTTTTATTTGGAAAAAAAAGTTGCTGAAGTGAAGAAAAATAATAGCTATGATTGAAATATCAATACGATTTTTTATTCAATAGTGTTTCACTTACCAATCTGATGCAGACACAAATTAGTAGCCTGTTGTTTCTGCCAAGTGGAGTTTGAACCATGGGCAAGTGAGAAGGACGATACCTGAGCTGCACCCCTCTCTCCTAACTTCCACACTATACCACACCAACGGGAGGACGTTCGAGCTTCGACATATTTAACTTGCATCACTCCCTACACTGCGGGTCTTCAGTTGTCCTAGGCTCAAACTCCTGACACGCCGGCCACGAGTCCATCAACTTGACCACTAGGCTGCCACGGCCACCTGAGATAAACCAGGAAAACAGAATCGGATACCAAATCTTTTACAATTTCTTAATGCTCTGTTTTTTTGTTTGCTGAAAAACGATGTTTTTCTCTTAATTTAGAAAAAAAAGGAAGAATATTTGTATGAATAATTTATAGGGAAAACTATATAAATGTATATATTACATGTATATAAAGACCATAGGATTTTAAAACGGACCTCTCAATTCCGAACTTTTATTAAATTCCGAGAACTGTACCTGAAGTGTTACTTCTCACCTTCATAGGCAGAATTTTGCCACAATTATTTATTCCATCTGTGTTTACATAAAGCCTTCAATTTGGCCTCGAGTTTGAAAATAGCGCATCATAACACGCAAAAAGTAATTGAATTTTATCCAATTAGTTAGCATGAAGGCTTTCAAAGCTAATTTAGAAATTTCCATACGGTTAATACTGATTTGAACCCCCTAGCCACATACGTGCAAAGGATAATTGCGACTTTCCCATCACAAGATCTCCGGAACTGTTACACCTACAGACTTGAAATTTGAGAAACCTACTTCTTTTGTAGAGCAGAGATCCGCTAAGCATAGGTTTTGTGGAAATTCAGGTCCTTTTCCGATGACAATACAATAATTTATTATTTTGTTCCATTGTCCTGATCAAGATCATCAGGATTAATGATTTTCCATTTTCAGATCCCATCCCGCATCTGGCGACTAAATTCAGATCCCATTTCCAGATTTGGCGACTAATTCCAGATTTGGAGACTAAAAGATTAAGTTACAACTTATTTTGATTAACTAACTATAAAAGGGCATTTTTTAGATTTTTTAAAACTATAATTTATTATTAAATCAAGAGGTTGGGACTCTTAAGGCGTTTTTTAATGCAATCAAAAGCTTCATGCAAGGATTTAGATATCAATAAAAAAAGTAATATACAGTCATACAGCATCAGGAAATACCCAGTGAAGTGGGCGGGTAATGTGTGGCTAGAGTATACATATACATACATACGTGTATAAATGTATGCTTTAGCTATACACTCAAGAGCCAAAACATTATGACCACCCCTACATTTTGCAATGAACTCGCCTGGATGACGTGGAAGGCACGTGATCAGGTGGAAGTGGTATTGCTGGAGAGTCTTAAGAATCATTCTTTCACTTACTTCTGTGTGTGATGGGCAAGGCTGTGGATCTAAGCGACTTTGATAGAGGGCAGATTGTAATGGCTCGGAAAAAGTATTTCCGAAACTGCACGACTCGTGGGTTGTTCACGATCTAAAGTTGTTAGTACTTTTGCAAAGTGGATGAATGACGGTGAAACCAGCAGTACACGACATGGTGTTGGACGTCTACACGCTATCAAAGAAAAAGGTCGTCGGAGACTGTCTCGCATGGTGAAGCAGAACCAGAACCAGACAGTGGTTCAGCTGACCGCCCAATACAATGCGGGGACAAGTAGAATATTATCGGAGCACACTGTTCAGCAGACACGGTTGGATATGGAGCTACGCAGCAAACGTCCCACTCGTGTGCCTTTGCATTGCGGACCAGTTGCACCATTACATGGCCTCTGTTTTTCCAGCTGGAAATGGAATGTTCCAACAGAACAACGCCCCGTGTCACAAGGCTAAAATTGTATTGGAATGGTTCCAGGAACATGATGCTGAATTCCAGTTAATTCCCTGGCCGTCTAACTAACCGGATCTCAATTCGATAGAACACATTTGGAATGTCATGGGACGGCAGCTCAGTGTTCAAAGACCACCAATTCGCAATCTCTCGGATTTGCGTGACCGTTGCTTAAACATCTGGTACAATCTGTATCTGGCCATCTACCAAGGACTTGTGGCATCCATGCCAAGGCGGGTTGAAGCTGTGTTGGGCGCCAAAGGTGGACCAACTCGTTATTGACAGGTGGTCATAATGTTTTTGGCTCTTGAGTGTATATACATGGCTATATACTCTATAACTCGAAATATGACAAAAAAACAAAATTTCTAATGCTATATTTCTAAGTGGAGCAACTGAAGACTGCAAAAGATGGTTAAAACCTTTTTTAGTGGCTAGTCAACCCCTTGCCTCTTCTACTAACAGTATTTAGCGAAATCTACCAGTTTCTGTTAGATAAACGTTTTAAATCTATTTAAATATTATAATTGCTAATTATTATCATTAACCATAAAATAATGGACATCAGCTCAATTAAAAGAACAGCATATATATTATGTATATTTCGAGTGTCTGAGGGGGAAAAGCGTTGCACCAAGAAGAAATAGACAGAATGCAAAGAAATTTACAAGGTTGGTAGAATACTTAGGGAAAAATGGGAGATGAAAATTTGTGACTCTTTTAAATATGCAAAATTTATTGAAAAAGAAATGCAAAACATTGCATGGCGTATGACCACCATTACTCCGCATACAGTATGTCAAGAAAGTTGATAGTGAGTTGTAAAGGTTTTTTTTATATCGTTCTACGACAGTCCATTCCATGCCCTTTAATAGTTATTATGCAGTTCCAGTAGGTTATGTAGTACGGCTGAACCAGACGCTTCTTGTCCCATGGCATCCTATACATTCTTGATCAGAGCCAGGTCTGATGAAAAGACTGGCCTTGGCAAGTTTTCAACAGGTTGTTGAATGTTCTAGAGACAGCAGTAATATGCTATAAAGCATTACCTTATTGGAGAAAGAATTGAAACTAGGAGTTGAAGAAAGGCTGCCAGATATTTTGAATAACCTGTCAAAGAGTACGTAACAAATCCCAAAAGTGAATTGATAGCATACGCAATTGCACCCCATACCAAGGCACCAAGTCTTCTGAATGTGCAATTTTGCGCAATGAATCATGAATCTTGGTTCTGACCACAATGCCACAAAACAGCGATTCAATTGTCATCTCCACCAGGATAGAAGTAGAACGCGATGATAAAGACCAATCAAGGACATTCGATTCGATGAACCTGGGTCGTCTAGTGAGAAGCCATTTCAGTCTTTGATAAAAATACAGAGATGTTAAAAGCACTCGGCATGATGGTTTTTTTTATTTTAATCCTATGTAAGCCAATGGCAAATGGTATTGTTACTTATGGGATGATCGGCATTGGTCGCAGGATGTCTGTAAAAGTGACTGTAGGGTCAGTACCTGAATGTCATACCACATATAGATCCTCTCTCTATTCAGTTCAACTACGTGTGATTGATGTTGAGATGTGCCTTGTTGTATCCAACTCTGCCAGTAGCATCCAGCAGTAACACCATTAAAATCCCATTATAAGATTCCCCCTCCCCTTCTTGGAGACGTGTTAGTCTTCTGTCAAATTCTCTCAATTACTAAATTTTTTGCAAACTTTTCTCCCAGATGTAATCCAATGAGAAATGATGTAACCAATACAACAATGTGAGAATAAATGGATTTTCTGCGTCTTGGTATGTCTTTTTTATGACCCGGCATGTACTGCATTCGAAAGCTGTTCAATGTCTGCCACATACTTAAATGGACCTAAAAATTTCTTCATATTCAAAACCAAAGTAGATTTGTTATTCCTCTAAATTTCAATCCTAACAGTTAATTCCTTCAAGGTGAAACTTTTTTTTTTCTTTTGTTTAGTTTTTAGAGAGATAATACTCCAATATGAAGGTGAAGTGATTGAATATACAGTTTTCTGCGATATTGTGGAAGATAATGAAATCGTGTACTGAATTTTTGCCGTTAAGGATGGCAATAACCCGCTAATATAACGTCTCAACATTGAAATGAAGCAAGTTTAAAATATTTTGTTTTATATAAGCAACCCGTGCCTTCTCTCCAACATACTGCCAAATGTTTGATCTGGCAATAACAATGGGTGATATATGTTCGAGTCAAACGTTCCTCTAATCATTATGATTAGATGTGTGTTGATAAGCGAAAAATCGAAATGAACAGGCAAAGACCAAAGGCTTCAGTGCAAATTTGGCGAGGGGTCTTCAATATTATGTGTGTAATATTTGGCCATGTATTGTTCTTACTTGGAACGAGGTTGCAGGCAAGCTCTGAAGGGCAAAGGAGGACAAACAAGTTTAAAAAAATTTCAAAAGATATAGCATTAGTTGGTTAACGTACTGGTGGCAACGTGTACTAGGGGATGCGGGAGTGGAACCCAATACCACACAAATCAAAATACCAAGACCAGAATGAAAATGCATAAGGCAATAGCTAAGTAACCTCTCTCCACAGTATCTCCAGACTTTAATTTGATCATCGTACTGTTTGTAAAGGTGATGTCGTGCATTCAAAATATATGTCTGTCGTTCAATGCACTAATAGCATTGCAAATGGTTTTAAACAAAAGTAATCGCACAGAAATAGATGACTTACAATCATTCTACCAGGCTTCCAAAGACTTCGAATGGTATGTACGAAAATTGATTATTGTGTAACAGACTGTATTTGCTGTGATATTGTTACTAATGTGGTAGAATGATCTAGCATTGCCTGTGCAAAATATGCCTGTAATGGCATGTAATGCTGTTACAAGGATAATGTAATCGACGTTTTTGGTTGCCCTGCATCTACAGCTTACAGACCCACGTCACTTTTGTTTTCTTACATGCGACATGATTACCGATTTCTTCAGAGGATAGTTTTCGCATTCTCTATTAGCAACAATTCTTTCTCAATCTAATTCAGAAACATGTTCGAATGACACTCGTATTCTTCATAGAAGTATACTGAAGCTGTTTACGGGAAGCAAATACTCGAAAGAGCCAATTCACACATTCTCTAAAAAAAATATTCTTTTCTCTCTTTTTATAACCTTTCTTGGTGGATAATGGGTCTCCTGATGTATGTCCACTTTTAAATATGTTGGTAAGTTGCATTTCCCCTCGCGATATACCTATATAAGGCGGAATTTCAGGCAGTTTGGTTGCTTCCTTCATGGTATTAGTTTAATCATGCCATTAATATCAATAGGACAGAAACAGTTTTTAGGAGAGTGAGAGAGAGATCAAAACTATTGACACTCTTGTTGAGAGAGAAATATTTATCTCTTAATACAATGTTATGAATGACATTAAAATGTTTATAACTGTGTGAGAAATCCAGGTTTTTTTTAATGAATTTGCAAACCTAAAATTTAAGAGCTCTTTTTGCTTAAATTTAGATTTTAATGTCGAATCTTTTTACGTGTCAATGTAAGTTATATTCTTTCTTCTTCTTCATTATAGATTCCCCCCCCCACAGATGTAAAAAAGTGCATTTTCCATTAGAGAACTCTTTAGTCATGCAAAACATTGTACTAACGAGTATAAAGTTATTTTGTGGAAACCAAAATAGCAAACAATGGAATATTCACAATTTCGTTGCAAGTACATTAAAGAAGACACGTTTTAATATGCTTTTATATTACAATAAAAGTTTACAAAGTATTACAAAATAAGGTTATCTTATGTGTAAATTAAATTTTAAGTTTTAATGATTGAGATGAGCTTTAGATACTTGTGTTTATACGAACTTAATCAAGAATGTTAATCCCTTTTACACAAATATTTATAATTTTTTATTGTGACTCGTGGAGCCTCAGGCTTCCGTGGAACACAGTTTGAAGACCACTGCTCTATGCAAGAGTTAAAATGATGTACCTTCAAAATTAAGGAGCTCTATCAGAAGATAAGGAAAATATTTGCGTTAGTCGCGTTAAGGTATCCGACTGCTTGCGACAGCTTTTTTAAAAAAATTAGATATGGGGAATTTTTGTTATTTTTAGATTTGTTTAGTGCATTTTAAGAAAAATATGCTAAAAAAGAAGATAAAAAAATTATTATTACTAAAATGTGAAAAAATAGGTAAAAATTTTACCAAAAATAGCATAAACGCGACCCATTCTGTACCAAAGGTTTTGAACAAATTTTCAATTTTTTCATTCTAATGTGTTGCTATGTTATTAATTTTTAATGACCTTCAGGATAAGAAATATTTTATTTTTTGCAAAAACTAGAGCAATTTATCTCAATTATTATATGAAATTGCTTAAAAAAACAGTGATTATATTCACATAAGGGACTGTAAATTTTGTAATAAAACACTAATTGATAAATCTGAAGGTTAAAACAATTCTACTATTATTCAGAAGTAACAGAAAAAATTTCAGTTACTTATTTTCAAAACTCTTTCAGCAATCGCTGGCCCCGTTTGAGTATTTTCAAGAAAACATATTTCGAGTCAAACGCCTTTTAAAGTATGACATCTTGCTTAAAGTAATGGGGGCATTTGCTTTAACTAAAACATTGTAGTTTTTGTTCTAGTGAACGGAAAATGATAAACTTGGTATTTTTATAAAGCTAATAAGATGGCATATAAAATGAAATCATAAGAAAAATTTGTCAGTTTTTAGCAAAATTCACAATTATAGGGTAGTCGGATACCTTAAGGAGACACATCGAATTTAGTTGATCGTACTGAGCTATACAGCCCTCTCCATTCAGCAAGGTACAGTCAGGTGAATTACCATTCAAACCTCTGATACTATTCGAAATAAATAGGACCGGGCAAGAAACTTATGTGAATGTGGCATTTATTTTTATTATTTTTTCGAATGCAAAATCACTAGATCAATACACTAACAATCTAGATCATTGCAAGATACACACCACATCCTACAAACTAGATACTGGAATACAATACATATTAGAAATATAGTAGAGAGATTAATGAAATAATTCAAGATGATGCATAGGATACTTTTAGAATATATGAATTTTTCCAATTATGAAGTTGTAGCGAAATTTTTTTCGACTAGAATTTCGATCAGAACAAGATTGAGTAATCAACATGAGGATAACTTTTACTTTTCAAAACTATTCTGAAAATTCACTGTAATAATTTTTTTTTTTTTGCATTAATTTTATTGTATTTATTTAAAACTTATGCGTGTTCGTTTTTATGTGTATAAAAATATGTTTAAAAGGTTTACACATTTAAATAAATACAAATTTATTTTTCCACGATGCAAATTGGATTACAAATAGGTATTAAAAATATCTGCAACGATACGTTTCATTTATTTTTAAGTTATTTCAGAATATGACACATTTTAATAAAATCAAGTCGGTTCTGTAAATTCCAGGAATTTTAACCGATTAACTCTTTACCTGATTTAGCAGGAAAGCAAAATTTCGGGAAAAGATAATTCCGCATTCTTTATCTAGCAACTAAATTCATGAAACAACATCCTGCATGTATAGACATTTCAAAAAAATAACTAGTTTTTATATTACAAAAATGAGATGATGAAAAGAATAATTCTATAGTTTTAGAATGTTTTATATGAATGGAAGTGTTACCAACAAAAGAAAAAATTCAATACGTATGGCAATATTTACTCTCCTTTACTTTAAAATTTATATGAAGTAATTATAAGATAAAAGTCAAAACATATAAATGTAAATCTATGCAAGTGAAGTATAGTAAACAACCCTTACAGAAACCTTGAAATGCAAATGAGGAATGTTCTTCAAAATGCAATCATACTATTTTGCTGTAAATTTAAATTGATTTATCTCACTGAATAAATGCAGTAAGCAAAAAATTCAATCTAGATTAAGCAACTTGAATAGAAATTGATTTTCTCAGTATTCTCTTACGTGTTAACATTGGGTTTTTTTAGATCGATTTGTATTCATCCTTGAGATCAGCACGAAATTCAATCGTAAGACACACAAACAGAAACACCTTTTCTGTGTTCCAAATCAAATGTAAATAAGATAAGGTAGTCCAATATATTTATTCCCTTTACATTTCGTAATCATATACCGCGCCGTTTATTTGATTCTCGTTGTGATTAGGCCTACATTCTCCGTAGCTTCGATTTTGTAATTGAATTAACCGTTTTAATAAAGGATTATGTCTTGATTGACTTTGATTTATTCTAATTTTGATTCTGTCATAAGGGAAAATATTGTATTCTGTTATCAAAATCAAATTTCAGGTTAACATGTAGGGTGAAAAAAACGCTATACTTAATTCTAATATTAAATACAAAATCTGTATTATGATTTTTAATACAGAACTCTTTGAATAAGTAACTTGCAAACAATATTTTGATGAAGATGAAATTATGCGAGGGCAGTATATTGCAATTGGTATTATACTCATAAAACATCTACATTTAATGAATTTTGAGAACAAAGTTCGTTAACATACGGTGCCATGCCATTTTTTTGTAATATTTATTTTTTATTTTTACTTATTTATTCATTAATTTTTTTTTTTTTTTGCAGAGGCTGAAGAAATTAAAATTTGGAAATGTATGATTATATTCAAACTCTATTACAAAACAGACTATTTTTACAGTTAGGGTGTGACCGTAGTAGCCTAGTCGTCAAGGTGACGGACTCGTGGCCGGCGTGTCATAAGTTCAAGCCTTGTATCACTGAACACCCGCTGTGCACAGGGGCCGATGCGCGTTAAATATGTTGACGCTCAAATATCCTCTCATTAGTGTGGTGGGGAAGTTAAGAGAAGGGGTGTCAGCTCCAGTGTTGTTCTAGTTACTTAACCAAGGCTCGAAATTACGAGGTACGTCGGTATCTATATAAACCAGTAACAATCTCCGGACTGAAGTGATCATATTGGTCTAGTGGTATGTTACGTGCTTACGGAACCGAAGGTCGTGAGTTCTATCCTCCTCATTGGTGACCTTGACTCTGAACCTTGAAAAAACGCAACCTCCGCACAGCTGTCATGGCGCCATTTACGCACCGCAAGAACAACCAAAGTCGTCAGACACACGACGCAGAAATCAAAGCCGTCAGACAAACTTGACGTAGAAATCAAAGCCGTCAGACACACTTGACGCAGAAATCAAAGCTATCAGACTCACTTGACGTAACAGCAACACGCTCACCATAACAACTATACCGTTCATTCGCTTATCCACCAACTCACTGGTGGGGGAGTGTGTAGCTGTGGTATCTATATAAAGGCCCTGTCACATGTGCATATTTGGAGCAACCGGTTAGGGCAATTTTTTACGCAACTGAGGGGAAGGGATCCTATAAAACAACACGACATGCTCTGACGCCAGCCACACTCTATCTCCACATTGAAGAATTACTCGCCGATTTTTCGGCTTCGGAAAACGAACATCCATTATTATTATTTTTTATTTTGCTCGCGCTTTTGTTGATGGGCGTAAGCAGAAACGGTGCACCATTCTGTTTAAAATATTATACGCCGCTAAAATATTATAAACCTTTAAAAAATTACACTCATGTCCATAAATTAAGGATAATTCAGAATCACACAGAAATTGAACTCTAAAATAATAATTTCACCTGTAGAATTATCACACACATCTTGAAGAAGAATATGCAAATTACAGGAAACCACCAGATGGCGTGGATAATACGTCACAATGACGAGAAAGTAAGAAAGGGGTATATAAGGAATGGTGGCAAAGAAGTAAAATTGTTCACAAGAGCTTTAAAAGCCTTTCAGTGCAATAACCGCATAGTTATGGCACAAAGGAAGCATTTGGATGATTTTTTACGTGGTAGAATTATCGGACGACTGGAATGTGGACGTACCCAGCTGGAAGTATCCGAGGAACTTGGAATCACCCAGAGTGTCATCTCCAGGCTTTGGCAACGATTCCAAGATGATGGTAATGTGAGTAGATGTTACAGCACAGGTCGCCCCCGAGTTACAACGCCGAATGAGGACCGGTATTTGGCAGTTACTGCCAAAAGAAACAGACGGAGCACAGCATCAGACCTATCTCGTCAGCTCTCTTCAGCTACCGGTATGACAGTTTCAAGGCAGACCGTGTACAGACGCTTAGGGAACATTGGTCTATATGCTCGTAGGCCTGTCATATGTGTTCCCCTTACCGCAACTCACTGACGCCTGTGATTAACCTGAAGTAGAGAGCTTGCATTGTGGACACCGCAACAGTGGTCTTGTGTGATGTTTTCCGACGAGTCCAGGTTTAGTTTGCAATCTGATTCTCGCCGGAGTTTCATATGGAGAACGCCAGGTACCCGTTACCACCAAGAGAACACCATTAAACGACACCGGTACGGTGGTGCAGGATGGCTCGTTTGGGGAGGAATTATTCTTGGTTCCAGAACTGACCTGTATGTTCAGAGTGTAACGATGACAGGCCGCATCTATCGGGATGTCTTTCTGGAACAACATGTACGTTTGTTTCGGGGCGCCATGGGTGCTGAATTTCTGTTTATGGATGACAACGCCCGTCCTCACCGTGCAAACATTGTAGACGAATGCCTTCAATCGGAGGATATCACCCGTATGGATTGGCCAGCATACTCACCGGACTTGAATCCAATAGAGCATGTGTGGGATATGCTTGGCCGACGAATTGCAGCCCGCCAACTTCCTCCCACCTGTCTAACGGAACTTCGGAGGGCATTGCTTGATGAGTGGTGTAATATTCCCCAAGATCAGATTGATATTTGATACGCAGCATGCGTAGGCTTTGTAAGGCCTGTTTTGCATCGTCCGGGAGACATACTCCGTATTAACCATCATACTAACCATGTTATACTGTTTTTTGTAAATAGATTCTTTTTTGAAATTTGCTCCAGGGAGTAAAAATCGCAATTTTTATTAATTATGTCAAACATATAGCATCTTTTTTGCTCTTTACCTTTTGTTTAATAAATAGACTTTACAAATAAGTGAAATTTGTTTTGCTTCTGTCTCTTTCTTTGCCTGAACTTCATTATCCTTAATTTATGGACATGAGTGTATATGCCATATCTGATGCGTTTGATTGAACTGAAGCTACCATCTTTACCACCATCTTGTTTATGACCTAGGGTGCCGAAGAACCCCATTGGCTGGAGAATTTCAAGCAACTTTTAATTGGAGCAACTTTTTCAGCTTACTGGGGCAAAGTTGTTTGGAGTCGTTGCTATAGCAATAGCAGAAATTGTTCGGAATCGGGTGGAAAATTGCTCCAAACGTGAACATGTGATAAGGCCTTAAGCCAGTAACAGCCTTCGAACTTAAGTGATCATTTTGGCCTAGTGGCATGTTACGTGTTTACGGAATCGGAGGTAGCGAATTCTATCCACCTCAGATTCTACAAGAGGTAGATTGTTTGTGAAATCTGAGATCATGCACTAAGAATAGTATTTTCCAACACATTATGAGATTAAATGATAATGGATTTAGATGCCAAATGGGGCTCTTTCAACTTCCTCTGTAGTAGTGCTTCTCAATCTGAGAAAATTATTTACAGGTCCATGGACCGATGCCAAACCTAAGACACTATTTGCCAGTCTTTCAAATTGAGAGTATTATCTGCAGTATAGATGATGTGAAATGATTAAAAATAAACTCTGGTCAAAAAATTGCTTGTGTTCCACAACTTTTAATCTAGAAAAATTATGCCATTAGACCAAAGTAATAACTTTATCGGAATGTGAACCGGTTAAATATCATAACTGTAACAGGTCTTTTCGCTTTTCTACTAATTGTCCTGAGTAAAATAATCTTTTTAGCTTTCCGGGGAGAAAATTGGGTTTTATGTAAATTAGAGATTCTATTTAAGTGCTGGTCGTAGAATAGGCGAGATGATGGCAGAAAATTGAGATAGGAAAAAGCATAGTGCATCAGCAAAAGGTGGTCTATTAGTTAGTTCAAGTGGAATATTATGCAAGTGTTGAAGCAAAAGCGCCCAGGAAAGAAATAAGTGTTTTTATTCTATAATAATCAGTTTATTAAGATACATTGCTCCTCGGGTTTAGTGATTTAAGTGCATTCCCAATTAGGTTGATTAAGTCTATTAAACAATTTAGGCTATAAAATTGTGTTAATTGAAAAACGGCTGATCTTTACCCGAACCCTCCAACACCCGTGGTCGATGGACTGCGCGACAATAATATTTTACCGGTTTTTAGAGTTAATTGGGTTGATGAACTGTGCTCTTTAGGATTGTGAGATCCAAGTCAGCTAAGTGAGGCATCCATCACTGTTCATCAAACTAATCCTGTAAGCATGACAGGATGCATTAACCTGTTGAAAGTGTCCATTTCTATTGGGATAGATCTTCAGTATTGGACTTGGTTAGCAACGATGTTTAAGTAAGATGTCTTGTTCTGATACCATGAATGCAAAAATAAAGGGTTCAAAGTGTATCTATCACCTTGCCCACACCAACTTGAAATGCTGTAGCAATGCATTTAGGGGGTCTGTGCTTTCGTGTTCTCCAAACTACTGGATGCAACTTAAAAAGGATTCAACAGACTGCGTTACTTTTTTCCAATTGTCCATCGTGTATCACTGTTTCCAATGACTCATTATAATCATCATCATATCTGGCCAGACAGCCCCTTGTGGGCTAGTGCTTTCCTTTGAAGTTTCCTCTACAATGACCTCTCATTCACCTTCGTTCTCCAAGTCCTCTCACTTATAATCTTAAAATCCAATTTCCCTGAGTCTTTACTCATTCTAATCAATGCATTAGAAAAATGAAGATAAAATTATTTTTTATAGATATTCATATAATATTCGCTATAGGTTTAAGTATATTTCTGTGATAGACATTTTTATAAAGGAATTTGTTTTCCTCTACTCATTTTGTCACTACTGATGTATTCTCGAAATAAATTCTAAAATATGCCTAAAAAAAGAAATAATGATTTCCAAAGGAATATTTCATTAATTT
>BMAO01014586.1:0-12309 GCA_019973975.1 Trichonephila clavata | reverse complement strand
ATTAAATAAAGTTCTTTCATCCTCTTCAATAAACACACATTAGTTATGTGGCCAAATTGATCTTAATTTAACAATTATTTAAACATATACACCGACATCACAAAACGGCACGCGACATCACCAACCGCACGACACTTAACCAAACTAACAGAGTTCTGATCCTCCGCGCAACTCGTTTGCGCAGCTCACAAAATCCTTCTTCAAATTCCGAAGGGATTATTTAACGACCGATCTGAAATGAGTTAAGGGATTCTTACTCCTTCCCCCAATCGAAAAGCATCCGTCTGAAGACGATGCGCCTGAAAATAGACAAAAAAACACACACACACAAAAAAAAATACATGACACAATTCAGAGAGAATAATTGAAAATTGGTTATGCGCGCAGAGCCCCAGATAATATAACTCCTCGGAGACACATAAATATACATACATTATAAAAAACTACATAATAGAAATAGAAATTTCAAAAAAAAAAAAAAAACCCAAGAGAATAATACATAGAACGAATACTCTACTTGCATATTAATTAATTTTTTTTTTTTTACTATACTTCTAAAAAGAACCTTTAGTGAATATACATAAAAATGAAGCAAACAAAACCCTACTCAGAAATTCTAAGTCTGGAAAGTGCATCTGCATTGCCGTGAGCACTACCCCTGCTATAGGAAACTTTAACATTGTACCTTTGTAAGGCCAATGCCCATCTGGTCAATTTGGCACTGTGAGGAGCACTATTGGTAAGATATGTCAAAGGGTCATGATCTGAAATGACCTGGATTTGTGACCCAAAGATACAAGTGTCAAATTTACGAAGCGCCCCTAACACACTAAATGCTTCACGCTCGATCGTGGACCACTTCATTTGGGCAAAGATCAGTTTTTTGCTATAGAAAGCAATTGGCATTTCCTCCATATGGTCATTGTGATGAGCTAAACAAGCGCCAATGGCAGTAGCAGAAGCATCTGTGAATAGTAGAAAAGGGCGAGACAAATCTGGTGTATGCAGAGAAGGCATTTTTACAAGTTCCTCCTTAAGTTTCTTGAAAAAATCTTCAACTGACGATTCCCAAGGAATGTCCTTCGGAATGTTTTTTTAGTCAATTAGTTAAGTGCAATACTAACTGTGAGAAATTCGTGACATAATCTCGATAATAACTCGTGAGACCCAAGAAACTTCTGACTTCACTTTTTGTGGTAGGTCGACTCAGTTCCGAATCGTTTCTACTTTTCAGGATCAGGAGAATGTTTTCCTGAACCGACTATGTGACCTAAGAACTTGACGGATTTTCTGCCGAAGGCACACTTTTCCAGGTTCACCTTTAGCCCTATTTTTTGCAAAGACTTAAACACCTGGGTGATGTGATCGAGGTGTTCTTCCCAAGTTGTCGAATAGATAGCAACATCATCGATGTATGAGCGGCAGTATTTCCGATGCAAGAACAGAGCATTGTCCATGACTTCTGAAAGGTGCTTCCAGCATTTTTCATGCCGAAAGGCATAACCTTCCATTGATAATGCCCTGAATGAGTCACAAATGCTGTCAAAGGCTTGGCCTCATCCTTCATTGGGATCTGCCAATAACCTTTCGTCAAGTCTAGTACACTTATGAATCTGGCTTGGCCAATTTCAAAAAGAAGGTCTCTTGCGTTCTGCATTGGATATGCATCAGTAATTGTGACATTATTTAAAAGTCTATAATCTACACAGAGTCTTACGCTTCCGTCCTTTTTAGAGACGCATACGATAGGGTGAGCCCATTCACTTTCACTAGGCTCAATCAGTCCTAATTGAAGTAACTCGTTAATTTGTTTATTTACTTCTTCTTGAAGGGCTATCGGTATGCGATAAGGTTTCAGTTTCTTTGGAACGTAATCGGGCATTAAACTCACTGAATGTCCTTTTACCTTAGCAGAGCCTGGAACAGAGCTAAATACGTCTGAGAATTTAGAGAGGAGGTCCGCAAGCTGATGTTTTTGAGAATTTTCTAGACCAGAAGAGCTGTCCATTACATGGTTGTAAATGTCATTGACGTCCAATTCTACTGTATCAGTAGGGGCATAATGAAGTTCACCAAATTCATCGTCTTGGTCAAATATAAGACCTATTTGCTCAATTCTAGCTATGTACGGTCGTAATTTATTGAAGTGGAGTTCTTTTTCACTTCCATCGTCCATTTTTACTCTCGCTGTATGTGGTCTTGGTAGTTCTATGATAGATGCAGGACCCATCCATTTTTTTAAAAGCTTGTGAGATGACGATGGGATAAGTACCAAAACCTGGTCACCAACTGCCAAACGTTTTTCTCTAGACCTAAGGTTGTATCTACTTGCATATTCGGCTTGTGCTTTTTCAGAGTTTCCTCTTGCCAGGTTATGAGCCTGTTTCAATTTTCCAGTTAAGTCTCTCAAATATTCCTCAACGGACTTTGAGCTACCAGTAGGAATTTCCTTGTCACCTGTCCAAACCTCCTTCAATAGTTTCAATGGGCCGTTTGGTAGCCGACCGTAAACAAGTTGGTATGGCGAGACGCCTGTTGTGCTATGTGGCACTTCCCGATACGCAAACATGAGGTACGGAAGGTGAGAATCCCAATTATTTCCGTTTTCCTGAATATTTTTATTCAGCATTTCTTTTAGAGTCCGGTTCCAACGCTCTACAGCCCCCATGCTCTCCGGATGTCCTGGAGTAGCGAATCTTGGAGCTATTCCCAAAACGTCCTCGAAGGCTTCAGTCAATTCAGCAGTGAAATTTGTTCCCTGATCAGTGCAAATAACTTTTGGGAACCCAGTTTGGGTGAATATCTTCATTAAAACTTCACATGTTGTTTTTGCCTTGATATTCCTAACCGGTATGGCCTCTGCCCATCTAGTGCAAATATCAACTGCACAGATAATAAACTTATGACCTCTGCGAGAGGATGGCTCCAAAGGGCCAATACAGTCGACACTCCATACTTCAAATGGGTTTTCCGGTCGAACTATGGGTGTTATGGGAATTCTATCCCGGTAAGTGAGCCCTCTTCTAAGCTGACAGGTCTTGCAGCTTTGACAAAATGACCTTACATCTTGTTTGAGTTTAGGCCAGAAGAAGGAATATTTGATGCGCTGTTTAGTTTTACTCTCGCCTAAATGTCCAGCTAAAGGTATTTCGTGGGCCACTTTCATAACTTCTTCTCTTTTGCAGGTGGGAAGGACAACTTGCTTTACATCTTCACCGCATATTGACTCAGTGTGTATTAAAACTCCATCATCAATTTCGTACGCATTTTGTTTGTTCTTAGCCTGGCTCCAGACTGGTCCCAATGACTCGTCCATTCTTTGAAGTTTAACAAAAGAAGATTTCGCCAAATTTGTTTCCGATGTCTCGGTCTCTTGCCCTAAGGCTAAAGTAGATAGTTCTTCCTCACTTTCCAATTGTATATCTTTACCCTTGGTGCATTCAAAATCTCTCTGATTTTCAAAATCAAATAACTGAACATTTTCTAAAAGAATCTCATAAGCGGTGGCGCTAATCAACATGTCGTTGACGAGTTTCTTAGACACAGCGCACATGATTGGCACCGAGCCATGCTTTCCGTCGTCTATTTTTAGGTTAAATAGTTTAAGAGCAGCTATTTCCTTTTCACCAAATGCCGAAATGATTTGGATAGTTCCCTCACCTTCTCCACAATCCTTACCGATCAAGTCTTCGCGTAAGACTGATATTTGTGCTCCTGTATCGATTACTGCTTTTATGGACGTTTGTCCACATTTGATATCAACAAATTGAAGATCATCAATTCCATTCCTTGTGTTGATGGGAACGGAGACTGGTATTGAGACTCTAGCAGTTACCACTTCCTTAGTAGATTCTAGTTCAGTTCCCTTAGCAGTAATTGTGTTACTTCTGGCATTGCGAGGTGGTGTCTTTCTTGTATTTTTCGGGCATTCCCGAGCCAAATGTCCTACATTCTCGCAAATAAAACACTTAGGCTTAAACCCTCTACTTGTTCCCGTGTTTGACTCTACCGGCAATTTAGTTTTCCTAAAAAATGGTGCATCTTTTGGCTGCAGATTAGCGCCCTTATTATCCGAGACAAACTTATTATTTGTCGGCCTGTACCTCGCATCATTCGAGTGGGCTCCCCTTACATTAGCCCTCACGCTTTCGTATTCGTCTAGCTTATCAGCTAAGTCTCCTGGAACAATTGATTTAACCCAGTTGTCAACAAACTGTTCTCTTACGTCACCAGGGACACGTCGTTTCAACTGATCTGTAATCATGAGATTCTTCAACCCTTCAAAATCATTTACACCAATACCTCCAAGCCACTCTTCAAAATAGCTGGTTATTTCGAAAACAAAATCACGCCAAGATTGAGCTGGATTCCGCTGGTGTTTTACAAACTTCTGCCGAAAAATTTCAGCACTAAGTTTGAAGCGTTTCAGCAATAGACCTTTAATATAATCATAGTCGTCAAATTTTTCTTCTGCTTCACGAGCCATTAATTGATTAATTTCACTTGGCATAAGAGCCAAAAGAGCTGACACCCAGTGTCTTTTCTCGATGCCAACCCTCTTTGCCTGTCGTTCGAACAAGGTCAAAAACAAAACTATGTCCCCATCTTTCATCTCAAATTTGGGTACAACTTTCGTTAACTCATAGATTCTAACCTTAGCCTCAGGTGTACTAATTAACCCCTTAAGCCTTTCATTCTCTAACCGTAATTTTTCTAACTGAAATTCGCGATCAAGCCTTTGATTCTCGTTCTCAAATTCTTGTTGCTTAAGAGCCATTTCCTGTTGCTCTCGAAGCTTTCTATTCTCAATTTCTTGTTGTTCTCGAAGCTTTCTAACTTCTATTATAATTGTGAGTTGATTTTTGCTAAACTCCTCATCATAATCTGGGTGTGTGGTAATTAGTTTACTCAAATCTGAAATTTTCATATTATCTCCCACATTAAGGTTCAGCTCCTCTGCCAATAGCCTAAGATCCTCCTTTCGTGCCTTACCTAAGTAAGCCATTTTTACTACTTGTTTACCTATCCACTCAATAATAAAATCAATAAAATGAGGGAAAAAACTTTTGTTACAACTATTCCTCACAATATGTAACTAAACTACAACTTTCACATTCAAGTTATGTCATGTAATAGTAATGAATTCTTAAGTACCCAAATACAAAATCAACCATTGTTTAGTATAAACATAGGCAAGTATTATGTCATAATTAATTAAATCACAAATAAAATAGAGTAAAACATGACAATCTAAAAAAAAATCACAATTCATACTCTATCTCAATCTTAGGTAAAGAAAAATTTATAGAATGAAATTTTATGACATGGGAAACAAAACAAAAAAAATCAAAATTTCACAAAGTTAGAAAATATTATCTTTCGAAAACAATTTCACAAAACTCTTACTAAAAAGAAATGTTTGCCTTATAATTCAATAAATAAAAAAAAAGGATCACACAACATAAAAAAATGATTTATGGTATAGAGGCTATTATTGGTTCACACACACGTGCCATGCATCGCTACAACGGTTTGCATGTTTCATATAACTTCACAGCATTGCTACTACATTCAGATTACTCGTAAAATAGTCTTTGGAATACAATATATTTCAACCAAATATTTCAATTAACACTGTCGTATTAAATTTTTTTTTTAAATTTAACTCTAAATATGAATAACTGAAACGAAACTAATTTCAAAATTAATTCGAATCTAATTACTCTCAAAACTCTCGTATGAAAGACCAATTTAACACAAGAATACAGTAAATAAAATAAACAAATGGTTCTTATACTTTTAATACACGTCGAAACCTGTCGAATACTGTCGTATCCAAACAAGTTTACACTTTAAAATACTGATGTATTTCAACAACCAAACAAAATTAATTGGCTAAAATACTTAACACATGTCGTGTTATTTACTAAATTTGCCGAATACTGGCGTATCCAACGAATTTATTACATAGAATACTGATGTATTCAAACAACAAAATTTAATTAACTAGTATACTTAACACATGTCGTGTTATTTACGAAATTTGCCGAATACTGGCGTATCCCAACAAATTTATCATTTAGAATACTGATGTATTCACACAAACAAACAAAATTTAATTAACTAATATGCTTAACACATTTCGTGTTATTTACGAAATTTTTCGAATACTGCCGTATCCAAAACAGGATTACCATTTGTACTACTAATATGGCAAAACGAAAGTAAGCACTGGCGTGCAAAAAAAAAAAACATTTTTTTTTTTTACATATTCATTTAGAGAACACGTACACATAAACACATAAATAATGTTTCATTTCTCTCTGATCACAATTGAGGAGTCATATTATAGAAATGAGGCTCTTACCTTATTTTTTTTTTCCAAAAAGGATTACTTCCGTTTTGTTCCGAGTGCTTTATTTTATTTCCCGCTAATTTAATATCCTCTGGTAAGATCCTTTAGACTACGCCAATAAAGTTCTTTCATCCTCTTCAATAAACACACATTAGTTATGTGGCCAAATTGATCTTTAATTTAACAATTATTTAAACATATACACCCGACATCACAAAACGGCACGCGACATCACCAACCGCACGACACTTAACCAAACTAACAGAGTTCTGATCCTCCGCGCAACTCGTTTGCGCAGCTCACAAAATCCTTCTTCAAATTCCGAAGGGATTATTTAACGACCGATCTGAAATGAGTTAAGGGATTCTTACTCATTAATAATGCAAGATAAATGTATACATAATCAACTATTAAAACAGTTTTTTATGTAATCTATTTCTTAAATTGCAATCAAAAAGTCAATTTCTTTTTTTAAAGTTATGATGTGCTCTGGTACCCTTAAAAATTTAAAAATGTAGGCATTAATAATGCAAGATAAGTGTATACATATATCAACTATTAAAACAGTTTTTATGTAAACACTTATTTTGCGTACTGTGGAGTGACACGTGGAACAGGGTCCTCGCCCCTCACTCTGGAAACTGTGCTTTAAATATAATATTCAATGCACAGGCTAATGGTTCCACACAATTTTTTTTTTCGAATAGAAAGGTAGTTATAAATGTTACAAAATGTTATTTCTAAAATTATAAATCATTAATAGTTGTACGAAATTTTTTGATGTGTTGAACCCATATTTTCCATGTAATGTTTACAGTGTAATTATACTTCAAGCATTCTTTAAAGTTACGAAAGTTATTTTAACTTCAAAATATTTTTCCTTCGTTTTATGAAATATAATGTAATTTTGTAATACTTTTTTTCATTTATGTATCACATATAAAAGTATTTCTTGCATGTGAAAAATATTTTACATGTATAAAATAATGAAAAAAATATAATTAACAAGTTTTTGAATTAAATACCTGCATATTACTTTGAAAAACATAATAAAACTGATAATCTTTACTTTTTTTCTTTAAAAAAAAAGGGTAGTCTGAAATTTAAAAAGATAAATTTTTGATTCTGAAAAATATGCACAATTCCTTAAAAACTGCAATTGCAAAAGTCAATTTCTTTTTTAAAATGTATGATGTGCTGGTACCCTTGAAAATTTAAAAATGTAGACATTAATAATTGCAAGATAAGTGTACACATAATTAACTATTAAAACAGTTCTTTATGTAAACACTTATTTGTGTATTGTGGAGTGAAATGTGGAACAGGGTCCTCGCCCCTCACTCCGGAAACTGTGCTTTAAATATAATATTTAATGCACAGGCTAATGGTTCCACACAATTTTTTTTCCAATACAAAGGTAGTTTTAAATGTTACAAAAATTAAATAAATGGATACTGTTATTATCAATTTCATTTATCATGTTTTTTTAACTGTTAGAAAAAAATTTCATACCACTGAATTCATTACCAATAATTTTATGAATTCTTATAAAAAATATTTCTTGAATATGTGAAACATTTTATACACATATTGTAAAATAATGAGCAAAACATAGTTAGCCATATATTTTTTAAAAATATTATAAAACTGATTATCTTTATTTTTTTTAAAAATTTAGTTCAAAAAAGACACTTTATGAATTTCATTTGTCATTTTGTACGTTTTTTTTTATCAATGCACATATGTATGGCACTCGGTAAAAGCCCGTGCAACGCCGGGCCATGAAAGCTAGTCTTACACTATTAAAATTCGAAGGTAAACAAACTGATGTATCTATCTCTATCTATGTGCGTCTATCTTCTCACGAACAGCACCACGCAGAAAGTCGCGGAAGGTACCAAAAGATCGGGAATTTTCCGGGGAAGCCGTATGCCTATTTATATTCCGATATTGTAATTAGTTAAAAAGATATTAATTAAAAACCTTAAAACGCCTAATTGTTTTACTCCTGCCGGTTGTTTACTTGGCGGAACTTCCTTCCGTTTCGCCCGAGCCGGTAATCTTACGTTTCCACCATATTAAAATTGTCATCTAATTTTCGGTGTCGAAATTAGACAAAAAATAATTACAGAATCGGAAAGATCATTTATTTTCGCCACGACACGGTATAATTTTTTTTGTAAAATAACGATATTTTCTATTTTTTTCGAATTTTTTTAAATAGTGTTAAAACTGATGCGTTTTTTATGAAATTATTTCTAAATCGTTGGGTATGAATTACTTTTCGTGTATTAATCGATATTCTACACTAATTAACTTCAAGCCTTTCTCTTTTAGATCCATTCATTTAAAAAATAAAATTCCCAAAACTTTTTTTTTAAAGAATTTTTAAAAAGTAGTCTTAATTTTTACTTCACATTGAATAACTTCGTCATTTATGAAGATAATCCACAAAACCTTTTTCCGTGTGTACAGTATATTATCCGTAACATATACGAAGATTGAAAAAATTGCTTCAAAATTACGGATTTAAAAAACAATTGGATTTTTCTAACTTATGTTTTTCTGAGAAATAAATTAAAAAGTAGTACTTTGTACATTTTTTATTTCAAGTACGTTATTTTTGCAAATAGTTGGTGATGTTTGAGAGCATTAACGTAAAAAATTATGCCCTTAAAATGAAGGTAATGATCTTTAAATATAATTCAAATACGCGATTTTACATTTTAGCAAACATTGGCGTCGAAAATTAGCTTTGCGCCAATACTTTTGACCTTTTTGCCTTCCCGCATCTACTAAGGGTTACACTAAAAAATTTGCTTAACAGGGGGAAATCAGTAACTTTGGCGAGTAAAAAAAAAAAAAAATGTGAGTGAAAAAATTACTTTTTCGTCCTCCCATTCATTATTGTGCCTATTTTCAATTTTCGCTCCGGGTCCCGGTAGCACAGTCGGTAAGCGCGCTTCTCTTCATTTACACCGTAAAGCAGATCGTGTCTTTGCGAGTTCGAATCGCTGGGATCTCTTTTTTTTCATTTCTGCTAATTTTTCCCACGTAAATTAATTTTACTTGATAATACTTATTTTAACATTGATCCTCTGTTATTTTAATGTACTTTTTTTTTTTTTTTTTGTTTTTTTTTGCTTAAATAAGTTTTTTTTTTTATTTTTAATCATTCAAAGTAATTTCTATCTTTTTCAACAATTCCGATTTTGTTCATTTCTGCTTATTTTTCCCACCCGTAAATATTATTTTTCTTCTTCAAATATCCAAACGTTTCAAGAGCTATCTGTAGAATTTTTTTATTAGTATTTATTCATAATGGATTTAAATTAATATATTTTTTTAAAATTAAAATGCATTCAATGCATTTCTGAGATTCATTTAAAATATTTATCAGTATCGAAATTTTTGTTCTCTTTCATAAAACTTATAGTTTACTTTAAAATGATGCGTAATTGCATGAAACTTTTTCCCCGTGTTGAATATTTCAAAAAGTTCTCACAATTTTACTTCAAGAATTAAAATAGTAGTGAAATTTTGTTATTTGAAAAATTTATACTTTCTGTTCTTTATTCAGCATACAACTATTTTTAAAAATGCTGCAGTTTCGTTTCCGGGAAAAAACTATCTTTCTTTAAAGAATTTTATAGAAAAAAACAACTTTTTTTTTTTACAAAACAATGCTGTTTTGCATATTTTATGAATTTTTTCTCATATGAATCAATATCGTTGCGTTTATATAAAAATGATTTTAAACTTTCAGAATCAGTGATTTAAAAAAATAAAAAGCCGAAACTTTTTTGAACGATTTATAAAACACTCAAATACTTAAATCAATCATTTAATAATTTCTTCATTGAAAAAAAATTGCATTAAATTTTTTCCCGTGTGTCGATTTTGCTTAAAAATTACGGATTTTTAAGATTTTTTTTGTGATTTTCGTAAAATAAAGTTTTTGCGAGAAATAATATAAGCATTATTTTTGTAACATTTTTTCTTCAAAAATTGTTGTTGTTTCCAATCAATATGTGAACACTTGGAATTTTCAATTAAAAATTGAGCCATAAAAATAATGAAAACTTTAAAGACATTCTAAAGGCTTTGCGCATGCGCGAGAATCATTATTATTATTTTCCCCTCTGTTTTAACGCTCAGTGGCAAGGTCAAACTTGATGTTGCAATATTTTTCCGTTATTCATTACTAGATTAATTATGTAATGACAACACTGTATAATCTGTTTTTTCTGGATAAAACGATAGATTATAGTTTTCTGGACTATACTTAGCTACCAGTATATAACGATTCATTGGCAAATGAAAATACCACACATACACACAAACCCTTTGTATTATTTTTAGCTCTAAGAAAATAATTATTGTTAAAATAATGAATATGCTTGGTTTTTCGTAATATATTATATCAGAACGTTTTCTTTGTTGCTTTAAATATACATTTTTTTAGTAAAAAGAATTGTTTTCTGTAAATCATTAATCGAAATTTTTCAATCGTTACGTATAAGGATTTCTTATAACTATGATAAGTAAACCATCTGAACTAAAAATTCATACTTTGCTCTCTTTTATATCAGTGATGAATAATTAAATACCAAAACATCATTTATTTGTCACGATGCGGATTTTTTTTCAAAAATAATAATACTTTGCCTATTTTATGATTTCTTCTAAAATGATAAATATCGATGCATTTAAATGAAAATGATTTTTAAAAAAGTCATTGATCATTTAGAATCAATGATTAAAAAAAATAAAATGCCAAAAAAAAAAGAATTTTATAGGAAAAAACAACTTTTTTTTTTTTACAAAAAATGATGTTTTGCATATTTTATGAGTTTTTTCTCATATGAATCAATATCGTGAAGTGAGTGGGTGATTTTAAAATTCACCCTGTTGCCTATTCGAGAATTTTTGGTGACGGACCTCGAAATTTTCAACCATTCTCAAGTGACGAGGACGACACCTGAGCTTTCACCCATCTTTAATAATTACCACACCACACCAACGCAAGAACAAATTTCGAAAAAGGGAGTTTTTATGACATAGTTAAAGAAATCACTCACATCGCGCGCATACACACACACACACACACAAGTGCTATCGGCCTGAGGGAAACACGAAATTTCCATGGGATGAAGTTATTCACTCGGTAAAACGAAAGAATTGGAAAGTGAGTGGGTGATTTTTAAATTCGCACTGTTTGCCTATTCGAGGGTTTTTGGTGACGGACCTCGAAATTTTCAACCATGCTCAAGTGACGAGGACGACACATGAGCTTTCACCCATCTTTAATAATTACCACACCACACCAACGCAAGAACAAATTTCGAAAAAGGGAGTTTTTATGACATTGTTAAAGAAATCACTCACATCGCACGCACACACACACACACAGTGCTATCGGCCTGAGGGAAACACGAAATTTCCATGAGGGTGAAGTTATTCACTCGGTAAAAGCCCGTGCAACGCCGGGCTAAGCGGAGAGGAAAGAAACAAAGAAATCAAAGTAATTTCGGAAAATAATATTGGAAGTGCTGAATTTGTGAAGTTGAGTGAATATTAACGTCCCACTGTTCAGCAACACGAGGCCTTTTGGGACGGTCCGCGTAATTTTGAACCATGGTCAAGTGACGCGGACGACACCTGAGCTGGCACCCCCTCTCAACTACCACACCACACCAACGGAGGACGTTTGAGCTCTCGACAATTTACGTGCATCTCCCCTACACGGCGGGTCTTCAGTGGTACTAGGATCGAGAATTTGTGAAGAGAAGAAAATGTTAAGCAACAAAGCCATGACACGCACTCACGGGACATGCACTCACATCGTACGCGTGAAACCCCACAAAAGTGTTGGCGTTAGAATAAAAGGAGGAAATTAACATGGGGATTAATTATACCCTCGGTATAAGCCCGTGCAACGCCGCCGGCCATGA
>BMAO01014585.1:0-116593 GCA_019973975.1 Trichonephila clavata | reverse complement strand
AGCCGTGAACCCAATTCATACTAAAGAAAAACTAACTCATCAGAGCAGCATAAATTCACCATTTATTTCCAGAGAAATCTATCTACTACATTCTTTTGGCTCCTTGCTAAAGGCAATATACACAAGCCGCTCGTTTAAACCATTACATCATGACGTCCCCAATGAGTAATTTAATAAATTTATCGCGTGACCCGGACACCTTCTCCCCGAGAGTCATATTAGATCCGAAGATCAAATATGGCTAAAACAACTAAGGGTCACACGTTACACACACAAAAAAACACTGCTTAAGCACTATCTTAAGATTATACACTACATAAAAACTCAACACATTAAATTTTACACAAATATACTACTTAACTTAATCATCTAACAATAAAGCAAAAAGAAATGTTTTAAAGTTCAATTATTCTTAAATTCTTCTAAAAGTTCTTATTTAACTACGGTTTACACTTACAGTCTGGATAGCGCATCTGCATTAACTAGTTTAGATCCTTTTATGTGACTTGCTTCAATGTCATGGCGTTGAATTGCCAACGCCCACCGCTGTAATCTCGGACATGGGATGCAGCACTAGTAAGAAGCACTAGGGGATTATGATTTGTTAGTAAGAATATCTTTGCTCCGCACAGTAAAGTTTCAAATCTTTTCAGAGCCCAAATAATAGCATACGCTTCCCTCTCAATTGTTGACCACTTTTGTTGGCTTGGATTCAGTTTCTGGCTCCCGAAAGCTATGGGATGAATGTTGTCTTCTCCATCCGACTGACCTAGACAACATCCGACCGCCGTCTGAGATGCATCCGTATGCAAGTAGTACGGTTTCTCTATGTCTGGGACTTGCAACTCTGTAATTCCACATAGTGCTGTCTTCAACTCCTTGAAAGCATTTTCAGCCTCCTTGCTCCATGGAATCTCATTAGGGACTTTCTTTTTCGTGAGCTCCGTCAATGGTAGAGCAATTTTTGCAAAGTTCGGAATATACTGTCTATAAAAATTGCATAATCCTAATGCACTTCTCAGTTGCTTCTTGGTCGTTGGGGCCTTTAAGTTCTGAATCGCTTTTATTCTTTCTTTGTCAGGGGAATGTCTACCTGAACCAATGACATGTCCTAAGTATTTAACTTGTTGTCTTGCAAACTCACACTTTCCTAAATTCACTGAGAAGTTAAAATGCTCCAATCTTTTGAAAACTTCTTCCAGATGATCTAAATGTTCTTCCCACGTATCAGAGAATACGGCTAAATCGTCGATATACGCGCATGCAAAGCCAGATATAGTTTGGACCACTTTAGACATGGCTCTTTGGTAGGTTGCAGCAGCGTTTCTTAACCCAAACGGTAACACATTCCATTGGTACTGTCCTCGATGAGTACGGAAGGCTGTTAGATGTTTGCTGCTGTCTTCCATTGGTATAGACCAATATCCTTTCAACATATCTAGAACAGTAATAAATTTTTCTTCCCTACTAAGAAATTCAACTCCATCATATTCTGCATTGGATATGCGTCCGGTACGGTAAGAGCATTCAAACTTCTGAAATCTATGCATAACCTAAGTGTTCCATCCTTTTTATGAACACATACTACTGGGTGTGCTATTTCACTTACAACAGGTTCAATCAGACCTAACTCTAACAATTCGTCTCTATCTGTGCGTCTACTTTCCTCTTTAAGTTTTCCGGTATCTTATAAGTTTTGGGTTTCATCGTCTCCTCCTCAGCCTTCAGTTTTATCACGTGTTCACCAACTTTAGCTCTTTTTATTTTTCCAGAAAACAACCTTCTGTGTCGATGTAAAAGATCTTTTAGTTGATTTTGTTGCTTCCTAGATAGGTAATCCAACTTCACTCTGTCCAATGCTTCATCATTCTTCTCAGCTGCAGGAACTGTTGGCGTTTCATATATCTCACCAAATTCATCATCGATATCATAAACAACTCCAACCGTTTGAACTCTCGCTTTGTATTCTCTAATCTTGTTAACATGCAGTAATCTTAAATTACCTCCAGGCATCCGCAAATAATACGAATTTGCTTTTACTCTTCTAACAACTTTAACTGGACCTGTCCATCTAGCATATAGTTTATTCGTTGAATCAGGTATCAAAACAAGCACTTGATCCCCTGGTGCAAATTCTCGATGTTTCTTTTGCCTGTTATAATATTTAGCGTAGTTACCTTGTTGCACATCACTTGTTAACTTTGCCTCGCGGGTTGATACTTCTAACTTTTCTTTTAATTTTTTCAAATAACTCTCTACTGATCCCTTCATATTCAGAGGTAACAACGTGTTTCCAGTCCAAATTGACTTCAATATAGACAACGGACCTTTCGGCTCCCTTCCATACATTAGTAGAAAAGGTGGTATACCGGTAGTTGCATTTGGAACTTCCCGATAAGCCCATAGTAAAAACGGTATATGCCTATGCCAACTTCTTCCTTCCTCTCTAATAATGTGATGCAACATGTTCTTGAGAGTCTGGTTCCATCTCTCAATTAACCCGTTTCCTTCTGGATGGTATGGTGTCGAAAAATGTGGGCAAGCTCCTAAAATCTTCAAAAACTCTTGCGTTAAACTTGCTGTAAAATTTGTCGCATTGTCCATTACGATCACTTCTGGAATGCCTGTTCTACTGAATATTTCGAGCAGTGCTTCACATGTACTTTTAGCCGTTAGTGACTTGAGCGGGACTACTTCCGGCCATCTAGAATGCTGATCCATCAAACAAAGTATATATCTATGTCCCTGTGATGATACTGGATCTACAGGACCAATTGGATCAACGTTTACCACTTGTAATGGCAATTCAGGACGAGACACAGGTGTTATTGGAATTTTGTCAACCGAACGAATTACTTTTCTGCACTGACAACCACGAGAAGAACTACAATATGCTTTAATCTCCTTTACCATTCCTGGCCAATAAAATGAAAATTTGATTCTCTGAATTGTTTTATGAGCTCCTAAATATTCTCCGAACACTGATTCATGTGCAATTTCTAGTATCTTCCTCTTCCTAATTCCGGGAATCACTAACTGTTTTATCCTATTTCCGCACAACAGCTCTTCATGGTACAGGATATCGTTTTCTATCACATATCCTCCTTTTTTCGCTTAGCAAAATTCCATGCTTCTTGAAGAGTATCGCAACTCTTTGCTGTTTCTTGAATTTTTCGGTGTTATTTTCATTCTCCTCATCATATTCTGTTATTGTTGACTCCTGTTCTTCCTCCTCAGTATTTACACTTTCATCTAACAATTTTTTGGGGGGGGAATCTGATCTTAAGTTTACAGCGGCTGTAAATCTGGGATTGTATATTCTCTCTTGTTCTAATAATGCTTCATAAGTTTCAGTATCTAATAATATGTCAGCGTTCAGTCTGTCCACAGTTGCCACCACCGTTTTAATTACCGGCGTAATATACCCGTTCGTTACCAAACCAATATCCACTTCTTTTAGTTCAGCCTTTAAACAATCACCAAATGCAGGTTGCAACATTATATATCCTTTGTAATCGACTTCCTTCCCTACTACACTGCTTTTAAACACACTAATTTGTGCACCTGAATCTACTACAGCTTCATATTCTACTCCACCATAAGAAATTTTTACTATTTTAAGATAAGACATTTTTAATTGAACTGCGCTGCATTTCTTATTTTCCTTTAAAACTTCGCCATTGAATCTCGTTGTGACTACTTTGCTTTCATCCTCAACTACTTTGACTTCTGCCACTTGCACTTCAGATACCTTTACCTCAGCAATTTTACCCTCGGTCTTTTCTCTCCCATCTTTCTTATCCCTGCAAAATCTCGCAAAATGTCCTACTCGTCCACAATTGAAACATGTAACTGGTTTTTGGAAAGAATTTCGCTTATCGTATCCACTGCGGTTGTTAGATTCTTGTCTATATCCTTCACTCAATGTATGACATCTTCTATTGAACGTGCCAGCCTTTCCCGATAGGAATTTCTATACGGTTGAGACGAAGTAGCTTTAGTGGCCTGATTATATTGCCTTGCGTTTTCATAATCATCTAACTTCTCAGCAAGATCGTCAACTGTAACAATTCTACCCCAATCATCAATAAAATGTTGTTGTATATCCCTGGATACCTGTTCCTTCATCATGTTCTACAATGACAAGTTGTTTCAGACTGTCAAACATCGTAGATATTTAGTCCCGAAATCCACTCATTAAAATAGTTCGCCAACTCAAATCCAAAATCTCGCCAAGTGTACTCGGTCGATTTACAATGCCTCTTAAATTTTATTCTAAATGCTTCTGGGCTCAATTTAAATCTTTTTAATAACATACTTTTATATGCTCATAGTCATTTGCCTTTTCCTCAGGTTCCCTGGCAATCAAATTCGCCATTCTAACGGCAATAGTCCAACAAGATTCGTAACCCAGTCTTCTTCTTTAATATGAACTCTTCGTGCTTGTCTTTCAAACAGTATTAAGTAAAAACTTATATCACCTTCTTTAGGGTACGCATTAATTTTTGCAATCCAACTGGTACGTGTTCTTGTATTCCTTCATTCTGAGAGTCCATCTCTCTCCTAAAACCATTATTCCTTATCGAAGCTTCTATCCTCAACTTCTCTAATTTATATTCTCTTTCTTGACGCTTTATTTCATCTTCTCTTTCTTGACGCTTTATTTCATCTTCTCTTTCTTGACGCTTTATTTCATTTTCTCTTTCTTGGCACTTTATTGCTTTCTCTTTCACTTACTTTATTATATTCTGTGCAGTAATTCTTTCGCGAACGCCTCTTCATACTCTTCACTTGCTAATATCATATTTTTTAAAGCAGGAACTTTCATTTCTTTCGTTACAGAGTTTCTCCTAATTCTTCCGCCAAACACTTCAAATCTACCTTCAAAGCTCTTCCTAAAAACGCCATTTTACCAAACGTAGGATATAATTGGAATTCACAATTTTCAAAACAGTTTCGATGTCGCCAAGCTTCTTCAGTTCGCAATTCTTAATCTTGAAACAGTTCGAAATCCTCAATCTTCAAAAAAGTTTTAAATCCTTAATCTTTGAAACGATTCGAAATCCATTGGGGTTTCCCCGCACGAATGTCAGCCGTGAACTCAATTCATACTAAAGAAAAACTAAACTCATCAGAGCAGCATCAATTCACCATTTTATTTCCAGAGAAATCTATCTACATTCTTTTGGCTCCTTGCCAAAGACAAGCTACAGAAGCACTCGTTTAAACCATTACATCATGACGTCACTAATGAGTAATATAATAAATTTATCGCGTGACCCTGACAGATACCCTCCTAACTTTATAAAATATTACCTAACATTTAAATAAAAAATATGTTATTAGTTGTACAGTTAACCAAAAGATGGCGCCTCAAGCTAAGTAAATTAACAATATTATATTTTATTTAAAATTAATTGTATATACTTTTATTTTCCATAAACTTTAAAACAAATTTTATAGATTTTAAATATGTATATATATAGTATTAATGTTATTTTATCAAAACTTAATAATTTTATGCGTTACTGTTATTGACCTTTCCATTTCCCTTGAAAATGCTTTTTGCTGTACTCACGTGGTAAGTCTTTATCTAATAGTTTTAACTTTGTTTTTAAAATATTTTTGTAATTATTATAGGCTATAATATTATCGTTTTACATTAATTAGATTATGGTTTTATTTATAATAATTGTTAAACTTCTCTAGAAATTTCTTGCTTTCCCTATGGGCCAGAGTATTGGCAAATTCAGGTGAAGGTTGGCTGGCCGAAAAACTTTGTTTAAACCTGCAATCCTGGTTCTTAAGGCCAGGAGTTTGCTCTAGTATTACTGTGGCTAAGACTATTCTATCTTGACTATAGTTATCTTAGGTTTATAACTGTTTTTTTGTATATTTTAGTAATATATATATATATACATATATATAAATTATTTCTCTGACAAAAAGAGCTAAATACACTACTCCTAACTAAGTTCTCGTTGAAAGAGGAATAACATATCCAAGATCATCTGCCTTTCTTCATCCATCAACACCTGTTACTACAATGTCTCCCAAACGGGTGAAACTAATTAGACTGTGAATACAAAATTGCATGGTACAATCAAGAGAAGTTATAACATATCTGAATCATCCAGAGTCAAAACTGTCCTAATACAGCTTAGAGCGATACTGCACTTGCAAAGCATTCGTAGTCTGATATTCGTATCTGAGAAACGAATGTTGTACTTGTGAAGAAAATACGTAATATTTCGATATTTTCTAAATAGATGAGTTGTTATTCACATTGTATTTGCATATCATACATAAGGGTTTAAAATGTTATTCAGATTCATTATATATATACTTATAAATAATAACCTAAAATAATGAATAAGAATAACTTTACAGAACATGAAAAATCAGTTCATAATAGTTCTTAACGACAGGGATTTTAGATTATTTCGAAAATAAAGATAATTTGGATGAAATTATAGGTAAAATGACAGTAATATTTGCATTTTTTTGTGATTTAAATAAATAATATGTTCCTTTATTTTTAGTGATTCTTTATATACTGTTATAATTTATAAGTTACAAATTAATTATTGTGACATTTACACTCTCTAATAAAACTGGCAAGTAAAACAAAGAAAAACACTTGTGTTTCTTTTTTTTCCCCTCTAAAATTTCTAATACCGGTATTAAAACCAGTATCCCGGTATTAAGTTGTAAAAAATACCAAACACCGGTATTGAACTTTTGGTCCGACATTGCAATCCCTACGGACAGCGTACTGGCAAACCAGTTGCGGCCAAGTTTCGGCAATCCGTACGTTGTGCGGGCAAACCACTTAAGGGGCTAAAATCATAACTGAGCCTTGTCTTCCTAGCTCAACAACTTCGCGTGGAGGGTTTTCGAAGTCTAATGACAGGCATCCTTCTTGATGTGAAAATTTAATACCTGTCATTTTTAGTTATGCCGCTCGGCGTACTGCGCCGTAACAGTTCTGGTTTTCAAAGCCATTCAGAATATCTTTTAAAGAAAGTATTATATAAATGCGAGATAAATCAAAACTCAATCTTTAAATGTAAAAAAATTACATAGACTATTGCAATGATGTCTTGTGCATGTTTGTCAGAATAAATATTACTTTAAAAATTTAAATACTGCAAAATTTTTGTTACTTATGTGTATATGTATATTCTGAAAAATTTCAATTTTTCAGATTTTTTTTTTGTAGTATAGAGATTTTTTTTAAAGAAAATTCTTTATTCTTTAAATTTGCTATTCTTTTTTAATTATGAAAATAAATTATCAAAATAAAATTAGCTTTACCCAAAATTCACTTAGACATACTTATGGAAAAGAAAAGAGTACAATTGAGAGCTAAAATTTATTAAAATTTAGAAACTCTCTGTTAATACTTTTATCTTATTTTTACTTGCTTTTATATTTGTTAATGTCGTAAAATGTACTTATATCCATCGAAAAAATACAAGATGATTATTAATTCCACTTTAAAAATGCTGTAAAAAGGCACTTCTGGTTCGAATGATTTCAAATTTGAAATAAATGTAATTGATGAAGGGAGAAACGGTACGAGAAAAAAGTTTATCAATATATAGCACTATCGGCGCTTCTCCGTACATTGCAAAGCCAGTGATGCAACTGCTCAAGAAACATTTCGGAAATGATAGAATAATTAGCCTTCGTTTCCCAACAACTGATCTTCAACATCACGGGACCTTAATCCTCATGACTTCTGGCTACAACGTTGTTTTAAAAAAGTCTATGTTCATTGCTCCGATGGCAAATATAGATGACTTAAGGGCTAAACGTGACTCCTGAGACACTCCGTTCTGTTGTTTATCGGTTTCAACTTGTCGCGAAAAATGTTGAAGATCATATTGAAGATGTCCTACGCAAGTCAAGCAATAGCTAACAGGCATTTTCAGTGTTGTTTTTTATGCGGTTTTTGATTCAAGGACAATTAAAAACAGATTTTTCGCACCCAATGTGTTTCGACCTTGCCGTGGTGATGGGCATTTCACTAACACTGCCACAACTGTTGAATGACTTGGGAGTCATTTTTCCCTTAAGGAATCAAAACAATCATGCATATTGAGCAACTCAAATGGTTTAATGTACAACTCGTGTCAAAACCATCGCAATTCGATTCAAAATGTCACTTACAATGCCATATGTTGATGCACTCTGAAATTTTTTCCCATGCCATACCCCCCCCCCCCTTTTCAAGTATACTCAGTTCGAATTAAAAATTTTTCTGACAAATGTTTTTTTTACAGCATTTGAAAGTGGAACTTGAATTATAATCATCTTGTACTTTTTTAACAAGCAATGTAGTGAGCTTGGAGTACCTTGAATTTAGGGTCGTTTTCTTAACTTCATATGCTCTTAACTGCAGGTTGTTTCTAATTTTGCTAGTTATTTTCTATTTTATAAGTTACTAGCTGTAGCCCGCCCACTTCACTGGGTATTCCATGATGTTATATGAATATATATATATATATATATATATAATTGATATCTTAGCATTAAGAATTTGATTGTATTGAAAAATATTCTTATAATTCTTGATTTAAAAAGGACAGAACTTCCAAATAAAATAATTTCTAAAATTGAAGTAGAATTATCTTTTACTCTCTCGTAACCCTTTCCCAAGTGGATTTTAACAAACCTATTTTTAATGGATCTCTACTTAGTAAAATAAACAGGCTATCGAAATTTCAAGTCTAAATCTAATAGAACAAAAAAGGAATATTTTTTTTATCAGTAACCACCTTGAGAAGTCAATCTCTGTGAGACCCGTTCAACAAACCCGTTCAATTCAACAACCGAGACATACATGCCAAATTTCATTACTGTAGGTCTAGTAGTTTGAAAAAGGGTATATATATATTTTTTTATCAATACGCAGCAAAAGATTCCTTCTCCCTCATAGGAGTCGATTTTCGTAAAAAATCCTTCTTTTTTTTTAGCGAATTTCCATTCAACAAAAGGAACATGAATACTAAACTTCATTACGGGAAATAGTAGTTCGATAACGAAATTTTTTTATAAGCCCAAGATCCCCCCCCCCTCTAAAGAAGAAAATTTCCGTAAAATCTGTTCTTAGCGGGTCTATATAACACAACAGCAAGAAAAAATAACTGTGCCAACAAAATTTTAAGATTGTAGGTCTAATAGTTTAAAAACTGAAATTTATCTCTAATGCCCCTTAAGCCCTCGCAATGCCCCTTAGAAGTCAATTTTCACAAAATCTTTTTCTGTAGTGGATCTCTACTCTATGAAAGAAAAATGCCAACCAGATTTCTAATATGTAGGTCTAATAGTTCAAAAACGGGAATATTTATGTATAAAGCGCCTTTGGCCCCCGCAACGCCCCATAGGATTCTTTTCTTGTCATATCCCTTTTTGTAGAGAACCCTTAATCATTGAAAGGAACATACCCACCAAATTTCAAGTTTTTAGGTCCAATAGTTCAAAAACGGGAATACTTATCTCTAACACCTTTAAGCCCCTGCAACGTCTTTTAGAAGTTAATTTTCCGAAACCCTTTTTGTGGAGGACCTCTACTCCGTGAAAAGAACATTCCTACCAAAAATTTTAAGTCTGTAGATCTAATAGATCAAAAACGGGAATATATATCTCTAACGCCCCTTTAGCCCTCGCAACGCTCCTTTTACCAACACAGAAACATTCAAGGGCATACGTCCAACCATTCCCCAAAGTTTCATCACAACCAGATGAACGATTTAGGAACACGAACACACACACACACACACACACACACACACACACACACACACACACACACACACACACACACACACACACACACACACACACACACACACACACACACACACACACACACACACACACACACACACACACACACACACCACGCACCACCCACACACACACACACATTTTTATTTATATAGAAGTGAAGAGGTTTATATACTTTATTATATGTTTTTACAAAGAGTGCTTGTTAAATGAATTTTATAAAAAAAACTATTTAAATTTCGAATTTTCTTACGTGGGAATGTCTGGTACATTGAACTCTGAAACTATTTAAGTTATTTAAGTAGTTAAAGGTAAGGATTATATAAACTACAAATGAGTCTCTTATCAGTTTCAAAGTTAAAACTTTACTTTTTATACATTTTCCTCCACTTTTCACTTATTCTATTATTAAGTTTAATCACTCAACTATAGCATTTTTTGGGGTTAAAAATAGTTCAGTTATTAACCATTGATAGTAAAATGTGTTATTTATTTAAAAATGTTTTGATGAGGCTTATGAACTTCACACACAACTTAAGAATGAAGATTATTTTTTAAATTCAATAATGTGTAATGCTCTTTTTATTTCTAATTCAATTTAAAAAAATTTAATAAGTATTTCTTACATGTGACCTAGGTTATTTTTCTTAGGTTTTAATATATATATATGAATAATGATTGTTGGAAAAATGTTTTATGACGAAAATCAAACTTCCTTATTTACAAATTTAAATCCTTGTAGCGAAGTAAAATCATAAATTTCTATTATTTATAATCCAACTTTCAATCTTCCTGATTTTGCTAGTTTAATTTTTCCACTTCGATTTTATTTTTATGACATCATCTGCAACAAAATAAATTCAAATATTTTTAAAAGCATAAAATAAAAAATTATCTAGTTTAATAATAACGTATAAAGCTGAATGAGAATACTTAAAAATGATCATTAACTTGTTAAATTAATTAAATGGTCATCCTTTGGCAATATTTTTAAATGTAATGTGAAAAATTATGAACATAACTTTTATAAACTTTAAATTTACTTGAAGACTTTTTAAAAAAATCTTAAACCTTTTTATTTGCGATTTGCGAACTTTTTTAGTTTTGAGAAAAAATTTCTAAAGATCTATAATAAAAAAAATTGCAGCAAACACATAAAATGTAACATACATTTGAATAACTAAATAACAAATATAAGTAAAATAAAATTTTTAAAAATAATTTTGTCTATTTTCTGCTTTTTTATGAAAAAATCACATTGCTATTACTCGTTAACTAACGGAAAAATTCCACGTTGATTCCTTTTAAAAATAATAATTCTTAATCATTGTTATTAAAGATTTTAATTAATCATTGTTTACATAAATTTAATCGGAAAATTTTATTTTCATCTGCTTTGGATAACAACAGCTTTGTTATAGTTATGGCTATTCAAGTTTTCTGAATGAGTGTTTGTCTGGAAATTACCAAAATTGTTTATAATAGCTTCACACACACTTTTAAGAACAAAAGCTTAGACTGTTGCCATACCACCTCCACAAACTTTCGTAGGAAATTAATTATCTAGATCGGCACTTAATTAGTATGGACGCTGTACAATGTCAGCAAAATTTCCCCTTTCATAATCCTTGGATGAAATAGCTCCTTTAATGGATTTATTCATCTATCCCTAGACGAATAGGATAGTTAATAGCTTTAATTTACAAAGATTTATCTTCTCAACAGACGCATTGGAGTCTAGTATTTCTAGTAAATTGACCATTTTCTTCGATGTTTTTTGTTGATGTATTGCAGGACAATATAATGGTCGCATTCTGCTTTTAAGACTTTCACAATTTGTTTATCCGCTTTAAAATATAACTTTCACAAAATTCCTTTCCCACACATTAAATTAATATTTAATGGAATGCATATGGATTATATAAAGTTATATATGATATTAAAATTGCAGGAAAGCATATCAAAATGATAAATTAAGTCTTTAGTAACAAAAACCATTAAAATTTCCTAATATTAAAATTTTTATTTTAAAAAAATTTATTGTTGTATCAATTATATTGTTTTTAATTTTGGATATTATTATTAACCCATTGATAGTCGTTCCACAGAGACAAAAATAACAAAATTTTTTAAATCCCTCCAAGGGAAAATATTTCCTTAGATATTCCAGACAAGTCGAATTTTGCTAAAAATATTTTGTAAAGGATATCGTCTATTTTAATGACTACTAAAGTTAGAATCAGTAATTTGCTAGCAAGTTCAGTTGATTTTATTTTCCAATTTATTTCAAGTGAGTCGCGTTTTGATGCATCATATATTGACACGATCTAAAATGGAACATGTATCAATAAAAATGAATGTTTTCTTATCCTGCATTGTGACATATTTGCATTTGTGTTCATTTGAACTCAGAGCTGAGGGCTATTTGAAATATCCCTGGCAGTTGAAATATCTAAAACAGGGGTCGGCAACCTATGGCACACGGTACAATTCTCATCAGCACTCTGCACTATTTCACAAATTTATCAATTTTTGAATGGATGGAAGCTTATAAATTTGTAATGGACTTTATTTGACAAAAATCTTCAGAATTATCGGCATTTACAGAATTGCAAAAAAATGAAAAAAATAACTCTAAAGGTAAAATTACAGTTATTTCGTAAATTATCGAATGTCATTGCTAGAGAGATTTAATCGTTTGAAGAGAGAACATTACATGTAATTTGATCTTTCCGCTTTTAGTTCTAAAGAGGTCTAAGTAAAGAATCTTTCCTCAAATGAAAAATATTTCGAGTCCACAAAGAAATTGATTAACAACTGAATGCTCAGAATCGTGTCAAATTAAAAGTCACAAATTATACTCCTGATTTTGCGAATGAAAGTAGAGCGGTTTGCATTAAAATTTTTATTTATCATTTTATTTAACGAAGGGAAATATTTATATTTTATGCTCTGTTTCTTATTTTAATAAATATGTTTAAAGACACATAATATTAATTATTTAATACAATTTTATTTTTATTTTTGTTGGAGAAATAGTTATATTTTATGCTGTTTATTTTCATGTTAATAAATATCTTCAAATGACTCAAAATTAATATATGATAAAACTGTAAATCTACATTATTTACCTCTAACCCTGTCTGCATTATCGCGAGAATCAAATTGTGTTTAAAAATATCATATTTTGTGGCATGCTGAATCCTATTGGTAGATTAGTTTGGCACGCCACAGCTAGAAGGTTGCCGACCCCCAATCTAAAATATTCAAATAGAAAGGAATCTTCGCCCAAATGAATTGTAAAAGTTTCTTTTAATACTAAAGCTATTCTTTTATTTTATTCGCGTTTTGAGCGTTTCTTTGGAATAAAAACAAATAAAACATCTCTCTGATTAGTAAATTTTGTTTATCTTATATATGATAGAGAATTATTTATCTTATTTGATTTGATGGGGAGATTACTATATACACTTGCCACATTGCAAGTTCCTTTTATATAAATCTTTCAGTATTATTTATATTTCATGCATGTTTTTACGTATTTCTACGTTCATTAATTAAAAGTTAACATTGCAAAAAAAGGTGAAAAAAACGCACCAAGAAGGACTATATGTTTCAAAGTCAAATTTATTAAGGAACTAATACTCAATACAAAAGTGAAATACCGTAAAATCCAGCGTAGAACGCGTACTTTTAACGCATAAAAAATAAGATTGAAATGTACGGGTGCGCATTATACGCCGGGTATAAAATTGATAGCTTTAAAAAAAAAGAGATAAGCAAAAAACAAATGAGACTTCTACTTAGATCGAAGTACTATTTATTTAAAAGAAATGACATTTGTTATGAGCTTAAATCGTTGTAATTCTAGAAGTATACTATTTTTTCTGAATTTGAAATAATTCATCGAATAAATAACCTCAAAACATAAAAGAACTGCGCATGTACACATTTCAGGTTCCTTCTTAAAAAAGGGGGTGTGCGTTATATGGCGAATATACCTAAAAATTAAAAAAAAAAACAGCTTGAAATATAGGTGTGCGTTATACGCCCTATTTTACGGTAATTGAAATTATAGACATTTGTGAAGTGAGGATGAAAATGTAATTAGTATTAAGTAGTACTACCACATGGCTGCTAATAATCGCACATACAAGACTCGGAATTGAACGAAAGATGTTTTCGAAGTCTTGTTCGAGTATGATGCCTATAATATCTCAGCACATTGCCAAAGTTGACCTAGTGTAGCAATGGACAATGTATGACGGGCCAGTCGGTCTTCATTTACTGACTAGACGCATTCGATTGACGACAAATTGGGAAAACCAGCGAGCCAATGGAATCTGGTGAATGAAGACTTCTAGAGCATTGCGTGTCACGTGTGGTTGCACATTGTCCTATTGGAATATGTCTATGGACAAGGTAAGGGATGACAACATAATGTACAAAAGATGTAAGAGAAAATGCGCTGGCTGGATACTATACTGGCAAAGTTTCCTAAGGCTACGATAGTGAATCCAATACTGCTCCAAATCATAACATCGAGTACAGGACCAGTATGGATTACTATAAGGCCAATCTGCAAGATAGATCTTATGGATTTCTATATGGTTAAACAACCTATAATACAATCATTTTAGTGTATCAGACTATAGATGAATCAAGATTTATGAAGAAAAACAGTATCGTGTCATTCGGTTGTCGATGTCCGTTTTTCAATTAGCATTACAGACGCAAGCATCTGTGTTTTAAGGTAAAGGTAATCAGAGTTATGAACGAATTACGGACGTTCCACAGTATTCATTCAGCGTCGAATGGTATTACTGGCACCGAATGTTGCATCACAGAACATATTTGTTGTGATATGTTTCCTGATGTGGCGGTGGGCTCTATCACTGTCATGCGCACAATATACCTGTCACCATGTGGGTGGAATAGTGTTACGAACCTGGCTGATATGCGCCTGATTTGTAGACTGACAGAAAGAAATGCATGAGCAGCAGAAAGATGTACCGTAGCACCAGATGTTTACTAATTTGCATTACAATTTGTGACGGGCTTTGAAGACGGCATGAGTGTTTCACGTTGAAAAATACGATGAACATTACTCCAAGATTTTACTGTGGCAGCAGCGATGGCTCGTATGCTGGAATTCGGATTCCTTCGACCGGAATCCGAAACATTTGCTCTATGCTAGAAGTTAGAGTCATTCGTAGCCCATCCTCACTATGCCTATTAACTCGTAATGATCCATATTCAAACAAATAACGAAGTAAATTAGTAAACATCAGGTGGTCCGGTGCATTTCTCTATGGGTACCTTTTGCGATACAATCTTTATGATGCTTGTGCATTTCCTTCTGCCTATCCGGGAATCAGGGGCTTATCTGCCAGCTCGGTGTTCGTAAAACGTTTCATACTCCTCTGAGGGCGATGACAGCTCAAATGACTTCGGTAATACAGGCCTGTCTCCTCCAATGCGCTTGTGAACAACGCCATCTTGTGCCGAACGAAACGTTACCAGCCATGGGTTGCTATGCAAATCTGAATCCTTGTGACATCCCCTACATCCTTTTAATTTTTGTACCAAAAATCCTGAGACATCATGTATAGTGTTGGAAAAAACAAATGCTACAGGGAAAATAAAATACTTATAGGAATTTTTATGTAAGTTAGAAGCAATTGCGTACAGCGATCTGCTTAAATTACGGCAGTTGAAATATATTATATAAGACATTACGGGGGTGAGGTAGAACGTTTAAATTTTTTTTTATTGAGAACATTTATAACCCGTACACCATAAAGTATCACACGTGCGCTTACATAGAAGCAAGCGTGAAGCACACATCACAAAGGAAAGAAGGATTACAACACAAACATCCATGCCTTCTCCAGGATTCGAACCCAGGCCTTATGGTACCACTGCCAACGTCTATACCGGATGGGCGGGGTGAGGTCGAACGTTGAAGCTATATTGGCAACATTATACAGGCAACAATTCTTTCTCGGTTGAACTCGGATGTGAACTCGAATGAGATTCGCAGTCTTTTTCGAAACACGCTGAAGTTGTTCGTGGAAAGAAAACTAATATGAAAAAAGAATTACAGTACATTCAACCAGTATTCTGTTCTTTAATTATATAACGCTCGTTGTGATTGTGCTTCAGACAAAGTGCATCTTTGTACGAATGTTAATCATTTACATATATCGAGGTATATGAACAATGGACATTTTAGGCATTTTGTATACTTTTTTCTAGATTTTGTAATTTTGGGAGGTCAGAAGTGTATAAATACATGTTTAATAATCTGTTTAAAAAATTCATACTTTTGCTTGATATTAAACATCCATAGGCAAAGAGGAATTGGTGAGGTAAAATTTGTTCATGTTATTTTTTATGTCAATTTTCTTAAAATCCATAACAAGAAACAGAAAAAAAATTCTACTGTCTTAGAGCAATACTGAAATATATAGTGCATTTTCCCTTTAGTTGTGTCTGAAAAATAGCTGAATCAAGAAGAAGATTTTTTTTGAATGCTTTAAAACTTTGGAAATACTTCAGTATGAACGTCAAACAAAATGTTTTGTCTCATTAATTAAAACTCGCTTAGGATACTTATTCACACTCACAGGAAGATATCACGAATGTCGTTAAATTAAACGATTACATATTGGATTGCCTTTTGCTTTTATATACCTAATAACTTAAATAAAACTTTCATTTAAAAATTTAACTTTTTATATGAAAAAAAGTAATTTTAAGGTACACTCATGTCCATAAATTAAGGATAATTCAGAATCACACAGAAATTGAACTTTAAAATAAAAATTTCGCCTGTAGAATTATCACACATATCTTGAAGAAAAATATGCAAATTACAGGAAACCAACAGATGGCGCGGATAGTACGTCACAATGACGAGAGTGTAAGAGAGGGGTATATAAGGAATGGTGGCAAAGAAGTAAAATTGTTTACAAGCGCTTTAAAAGCCTTTCAGTGCAATAAACGCATAGTTATGGCCCAAAGGAAGCATTTGGATGACTTGTTACGTGGTAGAATTATCGGACGACTGGAATGTGGTCGTACCCAGCTGGAAGTATCCGAAGAACTTGGAATCGCCCAGAGTGTCATCTCCAGACTTTGGCAACGATTTCAAGATGATCGTAATGTGAGTAGATGTTGCAGCACAGGTCACCCCCGAGTTACAACGCCGAATGAGGACCGGTATTTGGCAGTTACTGCCAAAAGAAACAGACGGAGCATAGCATCAGACCTATCTCGTCAGCTCTCTTCAGCTACCGGTACGACAGTTTCAAGGCAGACCGTGTACAGACGCTTAGGGCACATTGGTCTATATGCTCGTAGGCCTGTCAGATGTGTTCCCCTTACCGCAACTCACTGTCGCCTGCGATTAACCTGGAGTAGAGAGCATGCATTGTGGACACCGCAACAGTGGTCTTGTGTGATGTTTTCCGACGAGTCCAGGTTTAGTTTGCAGTCTGATTCTCGCGGACTTTCATATGGAGAGCGCCAGGTACCCGTACCACCAGAGAACACCATTAACGACACCGTTACGGTGTGCAGGATGGCTCGTTTGGGGAGGAATTATTCTTGGTTCCAGAACTGACCTGCATGTTCAGAGTGTAAAGATGACAGGCCACATCTATCGGGATGTCATTCTGGAACAACATGTACGTTTGTTTCGGGGCGCCATGGGTGCTGAATTTCTGTTTATGGATGACAACGCCATCGTCTCACCGTGCAAACATTGTAGACGAATGCCTTCAATCGGAGGATATCACCCGTATGGATTGGCCAGCATACTCACCGGACTTGAATCCAATAGAGAATGTGTGGGATATGCTTGGCCGACGAATTGCAGCCCGTCAAGCCCCTCCCACCTGTCTACCGGAACTTCGTAGGGCATTCCTTGATTAGTGGTGTAATATTCCCCAAGATCAGATTGATAATTTGATACTCAGCATGCGTTGGCGTTGTGAGGCCTGCATTGCATCGTCCGGGAGACATACTCCGTATTAACCATCATACTAACCATGTTATACTGTTTTTTGTAAATAGGTTATTTTTTGAAATTTTTTCCAGGGAGTAAAAATCGCAATTTTTATTAATTATGTCAAACATATAGCATCTTTTTTGCTCTTTACCTTTTGTTTAATAAATACACTTTACAAATAAGTCAAATTTGTTTTGCTTCTGTCTCTTTCTTTGCCTGAACTTCATTATCCTTAATTTATAGACATGAGTGTAAGTTGTAACTTATCTTGTCAAATTGACCTCAAAACGAGTATGCGTGCTCAAAGTTTTAAAAAAAATTGCCATGACTGGCTCTAATTTAGGAAAACTTTTTCAAATCAATCAACAATATTTTGATTATGGCTAAATCAGGAAATTATTCTCACCGATGTCACAATCGAAAGCTCCCAACCATTTTTTATTGTGGATCTTCCTGAGTCCCAGCTTTTGATGTGTAGGTTCCTTCTACATGTGTACTATTTCCGCGATTATCTTCAACTCTAAGCACCAAAGATTAAGTATTAAAAAGAGTTACTATAAAATAAGGGTTAAAATAAAAATATATATTTAAAAATGGAGGGAAAATTGATAATTTTAATTTTATTTTTAACTCTTTCATGCTTGGTGCATATGTTATACCACCAATTCTTATTCGTTTATTGTGGGATGATGCATAAAGGTACCACTTGTTTGAATGCCTCAGAAATTGATGCTAGATGGTACATTCTCTGAGAGAGAATGTACCATCCACCACAGAGGTCAACTCCTAGCAGTTACTCAAGTTTCCAACAGATGTCAGAAGCTATTTGTATGCAATAGGTTTATGCTGTAGTTCATCTTTGATCAGCTGTGAGTCTGTTGAATGGTATTTTTTGGAAATGACTGTGTTGTGTATTTTTAAGAGTAAATGAAAGTTATTCTTGTGATATTTGATACAAATCAGGTAAGTGCATGTATTATGTAACTAAATAAGTCAATATTACAATAATTAGTACCTCATATGTGTATTGCTAGTATGAAAATACGAGAGTCCAAAATATGTGTCCCCACACTATTGAATGCCATCTTCTTTACAAATGCAAAATGCATTCCGCTTATTTTTTCGCAGCAATGGACATGTTTATTGTGTTAGATAGATTTATTGTAGTTAAATTTATTTAAAAAAAATAATATTTATTAAATAATAGTACATACAAAATTATATAAATGTCCTGAATGAGCTATTGCTCGTGTTCAAGAAAAAATAAATACTACTAACACACTTCTTATTTATATTGGCTAAATAAAAACTTGGTAAAATAAAATAACACGTAGAAGAATATTTAGAATTAAAACTAACGTTAAATTAGGACTAGACTAAAATTAAGCTTACAACATTAGATTAGGAAAAACTGAAAATGTTTTAATATATAGGATGAATAACAGTATAAGATGAAGAAGTTATTTATTTTCCAACTATAAAACAACAGAATGGATGAGTTGTGTCTGCAAAGCTCTATTGTGCTTAGGGAAGAACTAATCCTTTTCCGCGAAATATATATATATATGCTGTTGGTGGTACAAAATACGTACAGCCTATTTTTGAAGACTTTGGACACCCTTTATTTGAAAAAAAGTGTTGAATGTTATTAATATGTATCAGATTTTGTTCAATAATTATAGTAATAATGAGGTTTGTCTAAAATATTTGTAATTATTTCTCTCTAGTGCAGTGCTTCTCAAACTTTAAATGTTTGTGACCCAATTTTCAGTAATAATTTTCATCGCGCCCCCCCTTCCCATACATTAAAGATGTTATAGAATGCAATAATAATGTACATTGACGCAAAAGCTACAATACGACTATATTTTTTAACTGTAAAAAATATCAAGATAAGTATTAAATTTTGAAAATGACAAGCCCATGGGATTCATTAGTAATTATTAAACTTGTTTTTAATTTAGTATTGATAATTTAATTATCACAAGCACATTGCGTACTACTGATACATTTTTAAGTACATTTTATCAATGTAAATGTTATCTATTGATAATTTTTGGTGTTAATTATGGTTTATATTGTTAATTATTATTAATTATGATTAAATTTTTTCAAAAAGATATAAAATTTTATCCATATGAGGTGAAATTATTAAACATCTTTATATTCCGTACCTCACTCCGTTCTTATATTACACTAGCTGGTATACCCGTTCTTCGCGCAGGTAAATAAAAAGAAAAAAACCATAGATATATTGAAGGATAAAGAAACTTTTTGAAATCAATTAATCAAAACTGAATTATACGGTATTTTCCTAGGTCATTTGTCAGTCAACATGTGAACAGTATCTAAATCAAATTAATAAACATTATCATTTATGCCGCTATATTTCTACTCACTGGTTTTATGTACATTTCTGAAACAACTCATTAAATCCATCATCGGATTCTTTCATTGCCAGATACAACAGGATAAAAGACTACTAATCTTAACTTAAAAATTTTGACATAATTTATTTCTCTGACAAATAGAACTAAACAAACTCTCCCAAAGAAGTTCTCTTTGAAAGAAGAATGACATACCCAAGCTGATCTACTTTCCTTCATCCATTAACACCTGTTGCTACAAATTTAATTATCAAATACATTATGCACTACTGATACATTTATAAGTATTTAATGTGAATGTAAAAATGATTGTTTTATTTATTTTTTGTTACGTCAAAATGTATTTTGTTTTGATTTCTTTCAATAAATAAACAACCATTTTAAATCTTTTAGTTTCGACATTTCACTATGCTCGCGCCGCCTAGGTGGCGCGCCCCACAGTTTGAGAAACGCTGCTCTAGTGCATTATTTTTGTCAAAAATTCAATGTATGAAAGAGTTAAGTGGGATTTCAGTTGCCTTATTGCTCATCTCAAGAGATACCACTGCTTGCAGGTACCAAAGGAAACAAAGTTCACAAGAAAAAAAAGCGTTCAACAACTCAAACAATACATTTATCTCCAATTACTCGAAAAAGAATAATACGACTCTGGCTGATTTATTTTTTCTAGACTTTATAATTGGTGCTTAAAAAATTATATCTTCGACAATTTTCTATGTTGAGAGCTTTCTCTCCATTAATCAAAAAAGTTTTCAGGAAACACGAGTATCTTCTAATTGGGAATTTATGAAATGTCTTATGACATTAGCTTTTTTTTAATGTCATTATTAAATTATTTTGTTACTAATATTTTATCACGAACAATTTACTTCTTTCTTGTTATGGACCCCCGAAATAGTTTTTTCTTTTTTGTGGATTCCCTTATTTCAACTATGGATGCTGGTCGGGGAAGGATCGAATGTTTTCGTGGATAATGGAATAAATAAAAACGTCTTATTTCCTCAACTTATCTCTCGGGAGACTGATATAATGTTTCCAGGGCACTCGAGGCAAAATGCCATATTGGAGCAATTGCCTTTTACTGGAATATCTGAGACGTCTACGGAATCTCTTAATGGAATTTTTTTCCTTCTTCGTACATTGAAAGTCGGAAGGAAATATGCTTTTACTAACAAATAATTGTTTATTGTATGTTACATACCATTAGTATATATTTCCGTATCTTTTTATACATATTGCAACCTTATTTGTGTACTCTACAAGGTACAGGGTGATTAATAAAGAAGTATACACAAGTTTCAATGCACTGTAAACCAAGAACAATGCAGGGTGTTATATGTCACCCGTAACAAAATTGTATGGAACTATTTTAAGTTTTGTGAGAGACATTCATAGATGTTCTACGTGCGTTTCGATTCATGATAATTTTTTTTATTTCCATATAGCCACTGTCTACCCTTATGAAAAGACTTGATGAAATATTAGAAAATTGAATTTATATAGCTTCCGAAGAGAATCCCAAATCGTTATCTTGAAATAGATTCACATAAATTTGAAACAGTTAAGACTTTATCTACTTATGATTAATTATTACCTCTGTAAACAGAATTTCTCCTAAAATACAGAATCTCTTTTATGGACTTTAAAAAATTTTTATGGACTGATTTTTAAAATCTAAATTTACTTAAAAAAACACAAAACAAAATTTTTTATTTACAAAACTAATATTAGATCAGTTCAGATATATGCATCTGAGACTTGGACTATAACAAAACTGGAAGAAAATCGAATGACATTTTTTGAGAGAAAAACACTTCGAAGTATAATTGGAGGTGTAAATGAAAACAATAGCTGGAGAAGAAGATACAATTTTGAATTATATAGAATTTATAATAATCAACCTGACATAGTTAAATACATAAAAATAAATAGAATGAATTGGATGGCCCATATAATTCGAATGCCAGATGATAATGTTGTCAAAAAAGTACTGCAGTTCTAAGTCAATATTTGAAAGAGTGGAAGACCAAGGCTGAGATGAGCAGACTCAGTGGAATTTGACTTAGGTATTATAAACGAGAAAAAACTTGGAGAACTAAAGCAAACAAGAGGTCATTATAGAGGAATCTTCAAAAGAAGGCACTACCCCAAGCCTGTCTTTCCAGATATGATGATGATGAATAACTTTTGACGACATTGACTGAGAGTTACAAGAATTGTGGAATTAAATATGATTCTAAAGAGAATTATTCGATAAAAGGCTTATTCACTAAATTTATATATTTCGCGCAAAAAAATTAGCCATTTTAAAGTATGTTTTGAGCAACATCAGAGATAAGTTCTGAAATTCTACCTTTCTATGTCTCTATATCTTTCTTATGCCTCTCAATGTCTTATTATGTCTCCCTGTGTGTGTGTGTGTGCCTCTCTATATCTTTTTTGTAACTCTCTTGGTGTATTTCAGTTAAATTTTTTAATAGACGAGAATTCAATTTTTATTTTCCTCTGGAATTTTAGATACCTTCGTTATAAAATTAGTTTATTTTTTCAAGTATTCGGGCGTAATAATTTTTATTGTCTTACTTATTTTTAGACTTTATAATGTTCAAGTTGTTTTGTGTTTATTAAATGAGAATGACTAATACTCTCACGGTTGCTATATTCCTAATAGCTCCATTAAATTATTACTTCTTTATAAAATTATTTTGTTAGCGCACCTTGAAAGCAAAACAATTTTTTTCCTGCATTTTATTGTTATTGTAATACTTTTATGAAGGATATGTGAATCAGTCAATTGTGTTCCAAAGACGTAAAATTTTGAGATTTCATGAAATTACCACATATCCAGAGAAATGGTACTTTTAATAGACAGAGAAATGCATTGCAAAATACATTGTATGCAGAGAAAAATGATGCCCCATCAGTAGCTATTTCAGCTAGCCTTTATTATCCTGAAGCTGACATTGGGAAAGAGAACTAACGTAATAAAGGGTAAGTGCATAGAATAACAAGTAATGCGATTTTATTTATGTATGTGCAGTTTTGCTGCTTATGTTCTTCAATGTTTCTTAGTTATATATATACTCTTTTCTCTTCAACTCTTTTTTCATTGTCTCTCGCTTTCTCTTTGTTATTGTTGGGCGTTAACTGTGAAAAATAGTGCAGGGAATACATTTAATACATCGCTGAATTTCTTTGTAATGGGTTTTCTTCTATTCCCATTGTAATTATGTCTGGGTCACCACATTAAAATCTTTTCAAAAAGGTTTTAAAGCACGCAATAGAGCTGGAATTTTTCTATACGCGATTGTTTTGAATGACAATATTAATTACAATTAATAAAAAATAATTGATTGAATTTAATTATTTAAGGAATTAAATTTTACATATAATGTTACGCAAAGTGTAGAGTTTGGAAGAAAATCCACGTTTTGAAACGTAAAAATAATTCTGTATCGAAAAAAAAATTAGCTACTCATAATATAGTAAAAAAAAAAAAAAATTAGGTAAAACTTGTAACTTACTTAAGTTTAAACTTAATGTATCCGACTACATTCAGAACAATGAATTTGCAAGCGCGTATAAATGGATAATTTTTTATATTTAGTATCACCTGAATAAGAATATACAAATAAAGTTGTTTTAGGAATATTATTACAATAGAAATTATTTAAATGCAATTTTTTTGGTAAAAAATGAAGAAAGAATGATATTTCCCAAACAATCTCCAATTATGAAAAATGCTTCTATAATAATAATATTTTGAGCTATACCTGATATAATATATACCAGATTTTAAATGCAGTATGCCCACTACAGTCTCTGGCCACCCTTTTCACTTCCGAACGGTTGTTGCTATGTTCATAAAAGTGATACCTAGCTTTAGTAAAGTAGCCATGCGCTACTGAATAAAACCACATATGGCATTACCTGGTGGTAAACTGTGGGGTTAGCATTCCTATCTCGAAAACGAGCGAGATAGGGAAAAATTGGATTTACAAATTTTTGAGCATCATCGATTTAGTACGAAAAGACACTTTGAGGATATTAATGCAAAGAATTGAACAGTTAGACCACGCATTCATGATTTCCTACGCTGTGGCGTGAGAAAATGACACGAGAAAGAAAAAAAAAGCAACTAATTAAACAATGTACCATTATTTGAGATGTTCAAACTTCTAATCGTCAGTTGCAATGCACATTTGGATCCTCGGTTGAATGTCACATTGTGAACGTTGGTGCATAGAGCGTGACACGGTGGCACAGGCGTAAAGCGCATCTTGCTGTGGTTCGTGGTAGAATGCTCTAACTAATTACTACAAATAAATTCTGCTCAACTCAATCCATGACCAGCCAGATAGTTTTTATGCTTTTAATGACATTCTATATACATATTTACAAAGTTTAGTGAGCGCTGCCTATTAATTCTAAGTACTAAACAACTACTAGTAAGTGAAACAAACATCAACTTGGCAAAACTAAGGCAGAACTTAATCGGATCCGAAACAAAACACATTTCATATGTAGTGATATAATCTATATAAGCCAGTAACAACCTCCGCACCATGGTGATCATTTTGGTGTAGTGATTAAGTTACTCGGCTTAGGACCCAAAGGTCCCGGGTTCTGTCCTATCCGGATAAAAACGCGCCACTTCATTTGGTGACCCTAGCTTAACTAAGAAAAGTAAAACCTCAACTGATCTGTCGCTGCGCCATCTATCCACAAAAAAAGAGAGCAAACAAAAAAAAATTCGTCAGATAAACATGACGCAAGAGAGCAACCAAGGAAAAAAAAAACGTCAGGTAAAAATGACGAAAGAGAGCAACAAAGGAAAAAAAAATTCGTCAGATAAAACATGACGAAAGAGAGCAACAAAAAAAAAATCGTCAGATAAAAAAACATGACGCAACTCATCCAACACACAAGAAACTGAATGCTCCCATTAACAACTACATCGTTCGTTCGCCTAACCAACTCTCTGATAGGGGAGTGTGTAGTGATACAATCTAAATAAGCCAGTAACAACCTCCGCATCATGGTGGTCATTTTGGTGTAGTGGTTAAGTTACTCGGCTTCGGAACCAAAGGTCCCGGTTCTGTCCTATCCGGATAAAAACGCGCCACTTCACATACATACAGAGAAAGTGGGAGCGCCATATATTGCGCTTTTCGCCACAAGGCGTATGTAATGCGTTCTTTAAAGTTCTGCACTATTTGTAGAGGGGTCGCATACGCTTCTGTTTCAGGTATCTCAACAGGACGAAGTACAGTAGTGTCAAATCAGGGGAACGTAGAGACCAATCTTCGACACCACCATATTCAATTATTTGGTCAACATGATGACGCGCCTGTTCATAAGAAATTTCCAGTGAAGCAGTACTTCGTCAAGGCTTTCGGTAATCAAATAATTGGGTTTCAGTGTGTAGATGATTGGCCTCCACTTCCGCCTTATCTGACTCCACTGGACTTTTTTCTGTGGTAGTACTTGATGTAATAGGTGCATGCGACCCCTCCATAAACATTTCAGGGCCTTAATAGATGTATCAAGAACGACAGCATTAAGAGTAAAAACATATTAAAAAAGTTAATGATCTACATTAAAAATTAAGGATATAATTTCTTTAAAAAAACGCAAAAGGAGGAAAAATATTAATGGTAAAGAAACTATGATGTTTCATCACTAGCTGATAAAAAGTAAACATGAAGTATATACTCATATTAGATTTTATGAGTAAAAATTGCATAAAGTATCCAAAAGTTTTATTTACTCGTTCATAGTCCTGAAGTGACACCAAGAAACCTTCTTCTTCCCAAATAGTGTCAAACATGTCATTAGTTTTGATCGAAACGATGAAAAATTTACTATTTACAATAAGAATTTAATATTTTAAGTGTTTAAAATTTTTAACTTAACTACTGATTAATTTCTTTGGTTATAGTAAAAAAATAATTTAACATTTCATTCGATTTGATTTAAGCGATCAAATAATTACAACTTAGAATCGGAACTTAATACTTTAAATGTATTAAACTTTTAATTTAACTATTACTTAATCCCTTAACTATTAATTGATTAAATATTTCATTTAAGATACTTCTGTTTCACAACAAATCATATGAAATCGTTCTTAACGAGTTATAACGACATTTGAAATGACATTCAGAAAATTTAAAAGGTTTTTTTTCAAAACTTCGTATAAAATTTTTCAAAAAAGGAACTCGAGACAAAACTTCAAAAGTTTTACAAAATTCGAAAAATTTAAATCTTATTAATCATGATCTATTTGTGTGACTTTTTCTTGCTTTTAACAACAAAATATGTCACTACGTTTCCTTTTACATTCTCTAAGCGTTTATTGGACATTTTAACATTTTGAAGTAGTTAATAAATAATAAATTAAAAAATATAAGAACCATTAATAATAATTTTTGAAAACGAATGAACACGCATACGATGAAAAGTTAGAAAGAAAAATCACAGTCTACATCAAATACTTGTTTCACATACTTGAAAATGTCAGCTTTGGTTGAGTGTTATACTTAGCAGACATCCTTAAGAATCACGAATAAAGAAAAGGTGACATTTAATTTGACTGAAAAGTACCTTTTTTCGGAAAAGTTAACATTTAAGGAAAAGTGAACATTCGGAAAAGTGAAGTCATTTAAGAAATAATTTTTAACTCTCCACAGAAGAATTTTCAAACTAAATAAAATTGAGTATCTCGAAGAATCAATTATTCGTTTAAGAGAGAAATTCGACGTTTAAAAGTTATAACGAATAAAGTGTAAATGAGAAAAAATATTTTGCTTATCATTTTTCGAAATCTCAAATATTTTCTTTTGTAACATAATACTTGTTTATTTTATGTAGTTAATCTTCTTTATTTTGAATTACAAATTTAGTTTTATTGCTTGCCACACACTAAGTTTGCAACACCTAGAAGGAAAGTGACTTATGAGAAACTTGAATTAGTGTATGCATAGAACATGGTAAAAAAAAGCGTGGTGATTAAATTTGTGCGCAATTTAAGCTTTTAAAGGGTTAGCAATTAACACATACATTGGTGGATTCGGGCTGCTAAGATGGCTTTAACCTTTTATCTACCGACGGTAATTATAAGTACCACTCACTTTAAAATTACATAGAATAACCATTTATACGAATACTCTGATGATACTAGCAGGAATATTCTTTTAAATCCCCTCTTAAAAGGTATGTGGCATCACGGGTTCTTTGATGAGTATTTCAGCGGGGAAGGCAGTTTCATAGCAGAAGTTGCGTTTTCAGCTGACATTTTGATCGGATTGCGAAGATTGTCATTTTTGTTCCGAAAAGTAGTTAATGTCAAAAGGCAAGCGTCTTTTTTTTGTATGCTAATGAAGTCCTCAGAAAACGATTTGATTACTTTTAAGTGAACTGTGTACGTAATTAATATTTTGCAGTTGAATATCTTTAATTAATTAATTAGCTCTAATGGATTAAATTTCCCAAAGTTGAGTATTTTGTTTATGTGCATCCCTTAATTATGTAATAAAAATGCAGTAAATCAAAATGAGGTAGATAAAGGGTTAACTCGGTTAGGTCTCGGATTGGACCTGAATAACAGATATGGTATAACAGATGCTGTTTTAAATCTATATGCCATAATTAATCAACCGTAGTGGCTGGAGAGCGATGATGGCCCCATCTCTCAGCAACCCATGAACAGATATTTTTGATGGATGAGAGATCAGGTGAACGCTACGGCCTGGACAACAATTAAACATTCTTTGTGTCGAGGTAGGTCGAACAGTGTGCATTATCTTGCTTAAAGAGAACTTCTCCGAGGCTTCGAAGATAGGGCACAGCCACCGACCTTAACGTTTCCTAAATACAACGCTAATTGTTCAGATTACCAATGACGCTATACGTGTGAACTTATGGCTATTAAAGGAGCTTTTGATAATTTCCACAACAGGGCAATTGAAAGTCTCAGTGGCTATTTACTGTTCTCAGATTCTAGATCTGCCCTCCAGGGGATCCATAGGGGCAATTCTCAACTGACCCAGGATCTAATTGTCCTTATTAATAGAGTAGTTGCAGCCCAAAGAACTTGCTCTTTGCAAATGATACCGGTCCAAGTAGACATCTTTGACAATGAGCTGGTTGTGTGTGTGTGTGTGATAATCTTGTCAAGGAGGCTCGAAATTCCCCTCAACTTTCCAATAGCCTTACCCTTACCTAAAACAAAAGCCAGACGTAAGCTCCCTTCTCATCCAGTTATGAAGCACTTCATTCCGGATCTTAAATGTAACCTCGCTATTTCAACCACTATAGCCAGACTACGTACAAGACACTCTAGAGATGAAAATATCCCCTGATGGTCATAGAAGTTATAATACTTGTCCTCACTGTCCTGACACTCAACTTTCTCCCTAACCATATTTTTAATTGTCCTATATTGGCTAACTCTACAGCATATGCCTAAATCCCTCGGACCATGAAATGCTTTATTCACCAAAGGTCGTCGACATAGAAAGGACTGTTTTGGACGCCTTCATGATGTGGCTCTCAAAACCGGGAATCGTATGAAAGCACGGTGGGGTGGCACTTAAGTGTTCAGTTTTGTCACTGGGTACACCATTGTCACCACACGTTTTTGTATAGCCGTGTCAAGGGAAGCTGATATTATGGTAAACATTTAGATAGTCTGCGAAAAGCCAGACGTTGTTGCACAGTCCATGATCATTTCTAAACTCAAGATCCGGGATCCTACAAATAATATTAGAAAAAGAGGAACGAGAAAATAAAAAAAAAATTATTTAATTTTATCCTGTCACGACCGGAAGGTCGCGGGTGTGAGAGGGCTCGAAGAAGAAGAAAACATGATCATAAAAATATGTACTTTATTCAATTTTTAACACTTTACGACAATGCTTCTCAAAGTTTCAATATTTGTGACCCAAAATTCAATCCTAATTTTCATAATTTTTGCAATAATAGTATACTTTGACACTAAAGCTATAATACGACTTTAACCTCTTAAGTGCCGCCGGCGTATATAAACAACTTGCTCAGTCACAGCGTTAATTACACCAGACGTATATATACGTCTTTCCCAGGTATAATCTTTTATGTGCACTGCTATACGTAAAATTATTCCGAAGACTTTGAAATTCCATACAAGGACCTTGACAGTAAAGATTATCAAGATAAGTATTAATTTTTGTAAATAATTTTATATATTACAAGCCCATGGGCATTGGTAATTATTAAAGTTGTTCTTAACTTAGTATTGTAAAATTAATTATAAAAAACATTGTGCAATACAAATACATTTATAGGTGTATTATATCGGTGTAAATGTGTATTTTATTTTTTCATTATGACAGAATGTATTTTGCTTGTTTACTTTCAGTAAATTAATAATTTTTCTAAATAACCTTTTATTTTCGACTTTTCAATATGCTCGCGCCCCACAGTTTGAGAAACGCTGATTTACGAATATATGCAATTATGTAATTCAACACTGGGAGCAATATGAAATCCTAACCCGTAATCGGATAACTAGATTAACGAAAGTACTTATCTGGAATCAAACTCCTTGTAATGATCCTTCTAGAAGCCCGATAGCACGGTCAGCTTCAAAATTGGTTACTTAACCACTTCCTGGTGGATTCTCCACTGACTATTAATCTTAGATTCGTGACCCCCCACTCGCTGTTCCCGTTTATTAACACTTGGATTTCAGCTTAAAGATCAAAGCTTAACAATTAATTTATACGCTCAACGATAGACATTTAAATAGTAGTTACATTAGTATAAAATCAAGTCACTTCTACGGAAAGGGGTTTTTAAACTACACCGTTAAAAAATATTTTCCCCAAGAGGATTAGTAGAAGACCCGAACAGAACCCATTACAATTTTATTAATTATATTCATATTTTACATAATGATTATATATAAAGTGAGATAGTATTTTTAAACGTCACGCTGTGAAGCGAAAATAGAGCTATTGTCGACTGACCTCATAGTTTTGAACTTTGGTCAAATGCCAAGGACGACGCACACGGCAGTCCCACCTCAAAACTCCCACATCATCCCAAATGAAGAAATTTGAACCCCAAGAGATTTGACATGCATCGGCCTCTCTACACGGCGAATCTTGAGTTAAAACTCAAGACCAAGAATTCATGAACATAACTATTAGGTTACTGAAGTCACGTATGATATATAAAAGGGCGTAATTAAATATTAACCAATTTATTATGAATTTCATACAATACAACAAAAGTAATATAATGAGCAAATGTATAAGAGAAGTAAATAGATGACATCTGTTATTTGAAGAATTAAAAAAAATGGTTTCCATCATTATGCTATGATGAAAAATAAATTTTAAAGAAAATTACACTATCTCTGTTCTTTTGAAGTGAAAAGAAAAAGGAATAATAACTAGAAACTATTCTTAACTATTTCTTAGCTAAAAGTCGTGTATTCAATTTAAAAGTGAAAATTGCCATTTATAAGTGGAATAATCTTAGAGTTTTATTAGATTAATATAAAACATGTTCATATAAATTTACGCAAAGACAAGATAGTTTCATTTTTAATTAAATTTTTTCCCACTCGTACTTATGCCACAGCCTTTGTTTATGCAACAGCTTTTGTTTTTGCATAAAACGTTCAGCTTTGTCATCTTAGTCGACTCCATTTAAGCTTTCAAAACAACCCTTTACCTGGATTTACACTTATTTAGTAAAAGCAGTGCCTCGGACTAAACTATTAATCAAATAAATTTATTCCAAATCTGACTAGTTAGATACCGGTTACTAGCTTTAAATTATGAAGACTTATTTTTTCAAGAGACTCATTTAAGTGCACTACTTCTAGGAAATAAACTTGCATGTTTATACAGATTCTTTCAGATAAACAACTCCCATTAATGAAAAGATCGTCAAAACAAGCCTTGTGTTTCCAGAAAAGTCATCAGGAATATTATAATTTTCCTAATGATATCTGTTTTTTTCCACAGCATAAATTCAACAAGTAATATAAAAAAAATTAGGTCAATTCCTACTTTGAATGGATGAATAGAAAGTATTTTACTAACGATTGAAAATTTGAACAAATATATATAGTAGGGAGAGAATGAACTATATAATAGTAGGAAATGAAAAAAGAGCATGATTTGTCTGCATTGTTGTAACAATGCACACCCGGTATGGCTAGTTTGGGTGAAAAACCGGTTTTCGACGCCAACTTTTGTCATTGTTTTAACAGTTACATTGTTATAACAATGGAGATAAATCTAAGTTGGCATCGAAAACCGGTAATTAATTTAATTTAATTAATTAACCGGTGATTAAGTAATTAAGATTTGAAAAAAAAACTATTTTAACATCAAGTGTCATCCACTACAAGTTTAAAAAAATTTATTTGAACTTAATTGGATGAATAGAAAGCATTTTATTAACGATTGAATATTTGAGCAAGATAAATATATAAAAAAATATAGAGAGATGTGAGCTAATAGTAGGAATTGAACAAGTTTAAGGTATCCGACTACCCTAAAATTGTGAATTTTGCCAAAAATAGAAATTTTTTTTATGATTTATTTTTATACGCCATCTTATTTTAGCTTCATAAAAATACCAAGTTTATTATTTTCCTTTCATTAGAACAAAAACTACAAGTGTTTTAGTAAAAGCAATGCCACTACTTTAAGCACGATATGTCATACTTCAAAACACGTTTTACTCAAAACGCGTTTTTTTTTAAATGCTTCAACGGGGCCAGTGATTGCTCAAAAAGTTTTGAAAATAAACAACTGAAATTTTTTGTGTATGTTCTGTATAATAGTAGAAGTGTTTTAACCTTCAGATTTATCAATTACTGTTTTATTACAAAATTTACAGTCCCTTATGTTAGTATAATCTCTGTTTTTTAAGCAATTTCATATAATAACTAAGATAAAATACTCTAGTTTTTGCAAAAATTAAAATATCTCTTATCCTGAAGGTCATTTCAAAAATGAATAGCATAGAAATACATCAGAATTGAAAATTTATTCATAAACTCTTGGTACAGAGTGAGCCCCCTTCATGTTATTTTCTGTAAATTTTTACCAATTTCCCCCCATTTTAGTAATAATAATTTCTTTTTCTCTTCTTAATTTTGGCATATTTTTCTTAAAATGTACAAATAAAATCTATAAACCACACAAAAAAAATCCCCATACCTTTATTTTTTTAAAAAAAAGTTGTCGCAAATAGTCGGATACCTTTAAAAAAAGGAGAAAAGAGAAATACTAATAGCGTTAATCTCTTATAAATATCTTATTAAATCAATTATAGCACGTCATGACTCAGAACAAAAATCTCTCCTTTCTACTACTAACCTAAAGAGAACTTGAATGAGAGAACATTTTCCGAAAATAAAAGCAGGCTTGTTGAGAAAAAATACAGTAGCAGAACATAAAATCATTTACAAAAAAAGTAAAACTAAAAATAAGAGCTTATCATATCATTTTACCTGTTTTATCTGCTGAACACGTTGCAAGTCGTAAAATAAAAAAAAAAAAATTAGTGAACGAATTTATCTTTACTTAAAGTTCTGACCATCAGACAAAATCGAATTCCATCTTTTTCTTCTCTTTTTTCCTTTACTGTCGATTAGGTCATGAAACCATTTTCGCGGATCTTCGAAATCTTCCAGTGAAGTAGTTTCAAAGCTGGAACTACAAGCAAAAACACCGTCCTCTACTCTATATCTTCTCTCTGGAGAGGATTAAAATGTTTCTTAATCACATGAGCTAAGATGGCAAATTAAAGAAATTACTGCATGCCAGAATATTTAAGTAGATTCCGAAATCTTTTAATCAAACTTTATTTGCTTCTTCTTCTTACACTCTTAGAAAAAGAAAATTCGTTTTCTTTCTCTATAAAATAAATATTAACTTTTTGAACTAAAACATTATGTGTTTGTCGATGTATAGGCGTGCTTGCGAGTGAGAGCAAATATGAAGCTTGATACTTAAGGCAATATGGTACCATCTTCACAAATTTATTTTTAATATTTCATATTTTGTTTTAATTGTATTTTATAAAGGTTAATATTTAATAATAATTCCATACAAAAAATTTGTAAATTTGTTGAAAATGTTTGTAAAATTTAAGTTTTTTGTAGTTTTTAAAACATTTTTTAAATTTTTAAGGCTTTTTTAAATATGTCTCTTTTCTTTCAAAATTTTTTCCCCAAGTACCTTATAATATACTACATAAAGCTCTGCATGGGGTGTTTCTGCTGCTGATCTTTAATTTTTTAATTTTTTCATTTTAACTTACAAAAAGTCTAAAAAAACATTAATTTTACAATTTTTTTTAGAAAAAGTACTAAACATGTTAGAGCTAATTCCATCCACAGTTTTACAAAACATACATTTCAGAACATGTATAAAAAATTTCAAACCCATACTTCAATTATCAAAGAAACCTTAGGGTTTTGAATAATAGTATATGTGTTACCGGCAAAGTATGAAATGCCGGCATTCTATAGAATGCCTAGGCATTCCATACAGTGCCGGACGTTTTTAGGCAAAGTATGAAACATGAGGTTTATTATATACTTTGCCTAGGCATTGTACAAAATGCCTAGGCATTCTATAGAATGCCTAAAGCTATTTAGGCAAAGTATGAAAAATGGTCATTAAAAGGATATTATATCAATGACTTACATTCCTAAAAGTACAAATGTTATTCTGACAAAATAATGAAACTGCCATTAAAAAAAATATTGTTAAATTGTGATTCGGCATATACTTGTGTTAAAATTCCTTCAGAAGTTCCAAGTTGATAGAAACCATCCTATTTCTCACTCATTATAAGTGCCAATATATTGGCATTCGGAAAAAAATCAAAGTTGTGTGTGTACTACAATACCTTTTTTTAGTGCAATTTTCTGTTTTTTTTCTAGCAAGTTTCACGTAGGTGGGTGTACAATTCAATATCATAACGTGTAACAATTTTGTGTTTGGTTGAATGCTCTTTCAGAATTCTATCACTTCCCCAGAATCCGGAATTTAATTTTGCTCTTGGCAAATTAAATTCCTAGAACAAGTTCACGTCGTCAAACTGTGTGTCATTATTACCGGCGGCAATTGGTATCGCCTAGGTCTGAAAATGGTAAAAATACCAATCTGCAGCCCCATTGGGGAAAAAAAGAATCCGGAACGTAATACTGTATAGAAGTTCTTCCCAACAGCTGTCTCTTCCGGACCGGTCAACGTTTCATAATTTTACGGCAGCCCGCTGAGGGTGCAACGTTGATTATTTATAATTTAAATTATTTTGATTTTATAATTTAATTGTATTTAAACATGCCTTCGGAGTAAAATTCAGTTGCACCAAAAAATAATTATAAAATGATTTTACATAAAATATAAAATGATTTCCATGGAAAGTCGCACAAACACGAGAAAAATACACCCCAGTAAATATAATGAAAATAATTTACTGCTCCTTGAGTAGCTTGATACCCTTTGATTCATGGACCAAAGATTGGGGACCACTGTTTTGTGGTACTGATGCCTTCTTTAACAGTTAAAATGAGTTTACTTTTATTTCCCGCAAACATCACATCAAAGCTATTCAGCAACCAATTATCCCTGGGTTCCTTCTTAGTAGTCATTTTAGCATTCTTTATATGTTATTAACTTCTAGTAAGTAATTTCAGTTAAGGAAAAACCTTTTTTTTTGGAGCATCAATTCGAATTTTGGGCAACTAGCCGTTGAATAGTTGTTTCTTGTCTATGGAACATGGATTGGCAACCTTTTAGCTGTTGTATGTCAAGCCAATCTACCAATATGACTCAGCGAACCACGCAGTAGAGCATTTTTGAAACAATTTAAAAATTTACAAATTTGTTAAGTAGTGCAAAGTGCCACTGAGAATTGTATCGCGTGCCAACTGTGGCACGTGTGACATAGCCATAGTAGTTGCCGATCCCTACTATAGACCATGGCTCCTTCTCCAACACTATAACTTGCTCCTCCATTTTCAGGTAGCACAGGAAAAAATCAATTTTTTGTTGAACAAGTTTAAGTAAAATTGAATATTTTGTGACATTTCCGATCAAACATCAATGTACAACTAACAGATTCTGTGCCTGAGTCTCGCGTTAAAAGTTGTATGTCTTGCCAATTGACAATATTCGAAATGAATCTGAGATGTATTTCCTAATTTCATACTTTGCCGGTTTCTCATTAGGCATTCTATAAGAATGCCTAGGCAATGTGTGAAATAGGAATAATTTCATACATTGCCGGCTAGATTTAGGCATTGTATAGAATGCCTAGGCATTCTATAGAATGCCGGATTTCATACTTTGCCGGTAACATATGTACAAAAATTCAACATGGAGAAAATGAGTTTGAAGTTTTCATTTCATGAATAGCATGATATAATATTCATCGAATAGTCTGAAACTTTTATGAATATTAATTAGCTTATTTAAAACTGTTTAACATAAAAATTGCACAAATGTAGAACAATTAAACAGTATACTGTCATGATGAATATATAGAAGAAAACGAATGAAAGATTAATATTTTATAAAACTTTATCTTAATAATTATAAAAAAATAAATACACACACTTCAGAACTAATTTCATGCTCAGAACTAATGCACAACATGTACAAAAGATCTTTCTGCCTTTATTTTTTATTTCCATGATTTTAAAAGCCTTCGCATGTTAAATATTGTACACGAATGAAGGCAAAATCAAATAACAATTTACAGGTAAAATATATCAATATCTAAGAACTGCATATGTGCATTTGTTGAAATAAATATCTTAAAATATTTTTAATAATAAAAGTGTTGAATTTCACAAACATGAGATAGATACATATCACCAAAAACAAATATATAAAAATGGGAGAGTTTTTCTATTCTTGCGAATTAGATTTTTAATTATCTGATGAGATATTATCAAAATGAGATTTAGTACTTGTGCTTGGGGAGAATCCGTTTTGAAGTTTTAATTTCATTCATAATAATATCATAAAAAGCACGCACAACTTTTAAATTTTGACCAAAGCCATTTGCTCTTTAATAAACAATTCACAAACTAGAATTTTTGCAATAATTGTACAATTCTTTCTTGAAATGATTTATTACTGCATATATAATGTCAGTCTCACTGACGCGCGGTAGAAAAATAATGAATTCATTTTTTATCAGGCTCTTTTCTAGCAGATAATCTGAAATGAGGGCGTGGTAGTTGCTGTGCAGCATCAAATATTGCTCCATAACTTGATAAAAAATGCAGGTAAAGCTCTGAAATTTTGCAGGCATGTTTATAAAGATTCGTGGTATCAAATAAGTCAATAAAAATTTTCGACAGTGTAATGATTTTTAGGGTACCATATTGCCTTAAGAAATAAGTAAAAATAAAGTAAAAAATACAAGTTAAAGTTGAATAGCCACAGTAAATGAAAAGCGAATTTTTAAAGCTTAGGTATAAGTTTGCAGGATTAAATGCAAACAGATACATTGGTGTGCAAAAGTTAAGAAACGAACACATTTTTGTTGTCTTTTTTGAACTACAGAGCTAACTTAAATAGAATTTCCTATGAAAATACTAAACGCCTCAGAAATGCATATTTTTTAAACAACCTTAGGAGAAAAGGATTTCAATATCAAAAACGCACTTTTTATCTCATTCCTCACAATTGAGACTACCGCGAGGTCAAATTGACTGTTAACCCTTCAGCACATATATAAGGTAAAACCTTAAAATTTTAATATATATATATATATATATATACTTAAAGAGAGTTTATTTTAATATGAAATGATTTATATTTTTTTCTGAATCCAATATTTAATAATATAGGATATATTTAATAATGTTAATAATGTGACCCAATATATATACAGGATGCCCGGGCTTAAGGTATCCAAAAGTAATGGCTTATTATTGCAGAACTACCCATCAGAATGTAATAAACTGTTCGTCCATGGATTGGGAGCTTCTTCGAGATTTTTTGTTTGTAGTCCAATCGGCCGCACGTGTGCACATTATTCGGCAATCGCAGACGATAAAGTTGTTAACACTGACTTCATTAGTAAAGATGTGGACGCTACAGCAAATAATGTTTTGCGTACTTTGGTTAACGGAATATAAATCAGTCACGCGTTACAGCGAAGTGTTCGAACAGAATGTTATGTCATTACTAGCTTGCCTAAAAGACTTATCAGGACACCTACAAAATAAATCACGCACGCGATCAACAGTGTCTTCAGTCATGAAAACTTAAGGATACTTGCCAGTTTTTGAGATACATAAGTTCCCATATCCTTTAAAGTTCTTTCCCATTGGTGGATAGATTTTGATGTCGGAGGATCGACAAACCATTCTGTTCGAACACGTAGCTAAACACGCGTGACTGATTTAAATTCCATTAACCAAAGTACACACTGCAAAGTACACACTTTTCTATGGCGTCCACATCTTTACTAATGAAGTCAGGGTAACAACTTTATCGTCTGCAATTGCCGAATAATGCACACACGTGTGGCCAATCGGACTACCGCTAAAAAATTAGGAGGAGTTTCCAATTCACGGATGAACAGTTTATTACATTCTGATGGGTAGTTCTATAATAATAAGCCATAACTTCTGTATACTTTAAGCCCGGACACTTTTTATGTAGCTACATTTGAAATTATTTGCTTTAATCAAAACACCCAGACAAATAAATCAGACCATTAAATCCATCCGATACAATTTCCATGTATCATTATTAGTTTCCTTCCCACAATTCAATTAATCTATTTTTATCGAGTTTCTATATAATCCATTTGCGTCATATATCAGTAAAGGATAGAATTCTACTCAAGTGTTTTCTTACATATTTTGTTGGTATTATCTAAAGGGATTTTCTTAATAAGATTTTCTCGAAATAGTTCTAAGAAGCATCGTTTCAGGTAAGCAACTAAAATCTTTCTGATCTATTTCGACCATTAATTGGAAATTTATATCTTTATTGTTTTTCGGGACTCGAAATCAATGCACCAATAAATAATTCATCTAACTATTTGTCTCATAAATCATAATAGAAATTTTTTGAATCCTTCCATTTCTTTTCAGGTAAGAATTCAAATATTACTTAATAAAATTCTTACATAAAAATCTATAATATCTACTTTATACTTAAGAAAACAAAAATTAGTTCAGTGTCAGAAAATATTTTCACATCATCCTCTGAAGAATGGCTTAATTTTTCATTTTATGTGAATTATTTTTATTATTTTTGTAGGAAAAAACACGAATGTTGAATAAAACACTATTGCAAATTGTAAAAATAAATCCGATATCTAATTTTGTATAAACTCTTGAAATAAATAAATTTAACTCATTTTTTTACCGTAAAATGTGTTGCTTTCTATGGAATAATAATTAAATAATAGAAGTATGGTGATCAACTTTCTCTTATTTATAAATGTTCGTTTATAACTTTCAAATTAGAAAATCATTTGTAATTTTTTTAGTTCCTTATCTTTGTTAATATAGAATACAGTTATTAGAAGTAAGTAGATAGTAGTATAACTGTACCAAGCATTCCGTTTTTCTTTGAATTTAAAAAAATATAAAAAAACAAAATTAAGGATTATGTCTGTACCAAAAACACAATTCTCATTCAGGAGGACTAAAAAAAGACCCATTAATTTTGTATCCAAAAGTTAATACTTTTATAATCATAAAATCAATTATTAACAAGCAATATGAAAAAATTTTTAAGTCAATTCCTACTTAGATCAATAAAAAAAATATTATTTTAGCTATTTTAATTAATATAAATATGTATATACGTGTGAAGAACCACGACATTAAGTGCCAATTAATTTTTGTTGTCTAACATTAAAGTATAGTATTGTCAGCCAAAACAATCGTGTATTTTAAATTTAAGTTCAACTGAATGCTTTGATACGTGAGAAAAAGAATCTCTTAAAGTTTTGACCCAAGTCGCTAAAAATGAAGCCAGCGTGGCTGTATCTGTAATTCTTTAAACAAACTATTTCAGCCATTAATTTTAATTAATTATAATTAAATTATCGTATTATTACCCAAAACAATAGATTATAGAAAATTTCAGCACAAATGAGCGCTTTAAAATGTAGGAAAAAAAAACATTTTCAAGTTTAGACACAAATCGCGAAAATGGTCGCCAGGTCACCAAAAATGATACCAACTTGGCTATATTTGCAATTCTTTGAATAATTAGATTTAATCAATAAATTTTTATTCATTACTAGCTGTTACCCGCCCGCTTCGCTGGGAATTTCATGATGTTTTATAAATTTTTACTGCTTATATATATGTATAAATTATTGATATCTAAGTCCTGCATTAAAAATTCGATTGTATTGAAAAATATACTTATATTTGTAACTGTCGCCTGTTGATAAAAAAAGGGGCAGAGCTCATCTAATTTGTGTTTTCTAAAAATCTCTAAAATTGAAGTATAGAATGATGTTTGCTCTTTCGTAACCCAAAAACCAAGTGGATTCCCGCAAAACCAATTTTCGGTGGATCTCTACTCCGTAAATTGAACATGCAAGCCAAATTTCAAGTCTAAATCTAACAGAAAAAAACAAAAGTTTTACTATCAATATCCCCGTAATCCCGTTGAGAGCCGTTTTCCAAAATAACCGCTCTTAGCGGATTTCAACTCAACAAAAGAAAAATGCAATCCAAATTTCATTATTATAGACCTTGTAGCTCGAAAAAAGTAATTTTTTTCGTCAATACGTCCCAGTAACCCCCTGCACCCCCCCAGAACTTGATTTGCTTAAAATACATTCTTAGTGGATCCCTATTCAACAAAAGAAACATGCTTAACAAATTTCAAGTATATGGGTCTAACAATTAAAAACAGGAATTTTTTTCTGTAGCTCCTCTTGACCCCTCGCAACCCACCTTAGGAGTCAATTTTTGTTTTACTCTTTGTTAGAGGAACTCTATTCCATGAAAGGAACGTGCCCACCAATTTTCAAGCAGGATGATCAAATAGTTTAAAATGGAAATATTTATCAATTACGCCTCTTAATCTCCCGAAATTAAACTTAGTAGTTCATATTCGCGAAACCCATTTTGTAGCGGTTCTCTACTTTACGAAAGGAATCTGCTTATCAAATTTCAAGACTGTACGTCTAATAGTTTAAAAATGGGGATAATTATCTATAACGCCACTTGAGCCCCGCAACGCCACTTCTGGGTCTGTTTTCACAAAACCAATTTTGTAGTGGAATTGCACACTATGAAAGGAATCTGCTTAGCAAAATTTGAAGACTGTGCGTCCAATAAATTAAAAATGCAAAAAAAAAATTATCAATAACGCCCCTTGAACCCCGGCCTAGGGGTCGATTTTCACAAAACACATTTTGTAGTGTATCTCTATCCTATGAGAGGAATCTGCGTACCAAATTTCAAACTGTGCGTCTAATAGTTTAAAAATAGAAATAATTATTTATATCTGCGCTTAACACCCCTTGGGGTCAATTTTTCCCAAACCTGTTTTGTAGCGGATATTTACTCCATGAAAGAAACATTCCTACCAATTTTCAAGCAGGGAGGTGAAGTAGTTTTAAAACGAAAATATTTATCTAGTACGCCACTAAATCCCCCGCAACGCCATATAGAGGTCTGTTTTCACAAAACCTTCTTATAGCTGATCTCTACTCTATAAAAGAAATCTACTTATCAAATATAAAGACTGTGCGTCTAATAGTTTAAAAATGGAAATAATTATCTATAACGTCCCTTAAGTCCCGCAACGCCACTTGAGGGCAATTTTCACGAAACCCATTTTGTAGCATATCTCTACCCTATGAGAGGAATCTCATAGTTTACTTACTATGTTTCAAGACTGTACGTCTAATAACTTAAAAATCGGAATTTCTAACGCCCCTTAAACCCCCGCCCCCGCAAACAATTGCTGCTAATTTGAAATTACAAACAGACACTTCAATTTTATTTATTTGTATAGATATTGATTGGGATTATAATAACTATTTTTTAAATGTGACTAAAAATGTAAATAAAAAAAAGAAAGGATTAAAACTAACCGTAAAACTTATCAATTTTTTGTTTCTTGCATTGCTTTTTGCTTATGAAGCCTTGATTTATTATTTTTAAAAGTGCATCCGAAACAGCCGATGCTCTACTTAACTGAACAGTGAGATAATTATCATAAAAAAAATTATGGCACGTGTCAGCGTATTATCATGTGCTCGTAACACTATTATGTCTCATGAAGAGCATCGGTCGCCAGTAACCAAAACAACGACTTCATTAGCTCAGCTTGGCGTTCAATTTGGCGTTCATCTTGGCATTCAGTTTCACGTTCACCCGTATAGTTTCCGTTCCCGTAAGAATACGGGAATAAAATATAGCCTATGTTACTCCCCGTTAATGTAGCTTTCCATTAGTGAAAGAATTTTTAAAATCGCACCAGCCGTTTCCGAGATTAGCCGGAACAAACAGACAAACAGACAGACAGACAAAAATTTTAAAAATTGGTTTTTTGTTATGAGTACCGTATATACTTTTAGTGCATTAAGTAAAAAGCTGCTAATTTGAAATTACAAACAGAACTTCAATTTTATTTATTTGTATAGATAATTAAATTACTGTATTGTTATCCAAAAAAGCGTGTATATAAAATTTCTGCTCAATTAATGCTTTAAAATGCATTTTATTAACGATTGAAAATTTGAACCAGATAAATATATATAGAGAGAGAGTGAACTAATAATAGGAATTGAAAAATATAAGGCTGAGAATACTGTATGAGTTCCAGTCAGCAAAATATTTTTGTTTAAGTGCAAGGATTTTAAAATGTACTAAAGCAAATGCTCTATAAGAAAAGATAAAAACACTTCAATTTGTTTGTGCTTCCTCTGAAACTCCTTCGTTTAATTTATTTCTCTATGTTTCAAAGAGATTGAAGTAGATTCAGGGAATCCACAGATACCTACATTTGACAAATGTTTTCAGGTAATGTATACATAGGGTGTTACTGAATTTAAATGACAAATCCATAGGCAGCATGGGGGCGACAAATTCCAATGGAACATAGGGTCGCAAACAACATTTAGCCGGAGAAAATCGTGAAAATAGTAGCCGTTGGGAGGACGATGATCCAGACGAGGGGAGTGACCAAACGAATGCGAAGATATATACTGCCCGGATGCCTCCATGGCGCGAAATAACTTGTTTTCCTACAATACATCCTCCCGGAGTTGCTGCTGGGAGTACCGGTCACTGCGCGCCAGGACGTGTGGTTTATGCACTATGGTGCGCCAGCACATTTTTGGATTCTATGGTACGTATCCCGGGAGGTTGATTGGACGCGGTGAACCTGTTGCTTGGGTCTCCGCTCTTCCCGGACCTCAGTTCCTTGGATTTCATCTTCTGGGATCACTTGAAATCTACACACTTTATATAAGACGCCGGTGGCTACAGTGGAGGTCCTCAATTCACGGATACTCGTCACTTTAGCTGACATCGTCAGCACACTGGATTTGTTTGAACGTGTCCGACAATCCTTCGTCTGTCGGGGTCGGCTGTACTATGACCTAAGCGGCCGCAATTTTGGACAATTCCTGTAATATCACTTTTGGTTGCATTTCTGACTTCTAGCTGTAATGCATTGTTTTGTACTGTAAACATGCCTTACGTCTAATAAATTTATTTCTTACCTCTTGTTGCCCCTTTCTATTTCACTCGACATCACACCCTTCATAACTGATTTTGCAAATTATTCCGACTAAACGTGGTTTGTAACCCCCTGTTCTATGGTGATTTGTTGTTTTCATGCTGCCTAATATCACCCTTCTTAATTTGAATTCACAAACACCCTGTTTGTAAAGCAAAGAGGCAGCTTAAGAGAAGTTTGAATCAATCAGCAACAGAAGGAATGATATCTTGTTTTTGTTATGCTAATCTTCCAAAGTCTAACGATGTCAGACAGGATCTAAAAGATTATTATATCTAAGAAATTCCAGCACTAAAAGGAGAGTAAATCAGAATAAAAATCTTATCTAAAAATGTCCAGACAACGAAAAAAACTAATTTATTTGTTTGATGATTAACTCTTACAGAATGAAGTACACTTGATATGACCACTGGAAATTCGATGAAGTCCTACTTGGAAGTCTCTTCTGCAAGCAATTTAGAGTTGATTCTGCTCTTTTTCGTGTGCATTACTAATGCATAGATTTCGACCATGTTGTCCTATTCTGAGACTCTTTAAGAAAGTGTAACTAGTTCTAAATAAGTTTAGGTGGAAGAAAGTGGAAGATTGAAACTACAACCTCCCAATTTGTTTTCGTGGATGCCCATAAGAAAAAGGATCCTCTGGATACGAATATCCTGAAACTGAGAAACCAGCCTTAGCTTACTCTAGATCAGGGGTCGGCAACATTTTAGCTGTGGCGTGCCAGACTAATCTACCAATAGGATTCAGCGTGCCACAAAGAACGACATTTTTAAACATAATTCGATTCTCGCGATAATACAGGCAAGGTTAGAGGTAAATTATTTTGATTTACAGTTTTATCATGTGTGTGTGTATTAATTTTGCGTCATTTGAAGATATTCATTAACATGAAAATAAACAGCATAAAATATAACTATTTCTCCAACAAAAATAAAAATAAAATTGCATTAAATAATTAATATTAAGTATTTTTACACATATTTATTAAAATAAGAAACAGAACATAAAATATAAGTATTTCCCTTCATTATAGTTAAATAAAATGATAAATAAAAATTTTAATGTAATCCGCTCTACTTTCATTCGCAAAATCAGGAGTATAATTTGTGACTTTTAATTTGACACGATTCTGAGCATTCAGTTGTTAATCAATCTCTTTGTGGACTCGAAATATTTTTCATTTGAGGAAAGAGTTTTTACTTAGACCTTTAGAACTAAAAGCAGAAAGACAAATTGCATGCAATGTTCTCTCTTTAAACAATTAAATCTCTCCAGCAACGACATTCCATAATTTATGAAATAGCTGTGAATTTATCTTTAGAGTTACCTTTTATGTTTTTTCGCAATTCTGTAAATGTTGATAATCCTGAAGATTTTTGTCAAATAAGGTCCATTACAAATTTATCAATTTCCATCCATTCAAAAATTGACAAGTTTGTGAAATAGTGCAGAGTGCATCTGAGAACTGCACCTTGTGCCACATGTAGTACACGTGCCATAGTTTGCCGAAGCTGATTAAGATTAACTCTGTTTACTCAAGTGGGTATAAAAAATCTATAAAGAGAGGCAAATATGAAATTTCTATAGATCCAAGAGCTGAAGCACCTAATGATAGAATTTTTCTAAGCACCTTCATATAGTAATTTCAGCTATGTATGTGGAACGGCCTTTTGGATTTGAATGACTATGCAAGGAGTAAACTTCAGATGTTTTTCATCCACTCCTTCGTATGGTAAGAGTAAATTCCTGGCATATTTCACCCACTTTATTGAAGATCATGCGATTCCATTTTGAGATAATTAGCAGGATTAAGAGGTTTCTTAATATTAATTCTAAAAGGTTAATGACATCTTATTTATTCAAATGTTTGCCTCAAATATCGTAAAGTTTTACAAACCCATTATTATGCAATTTATATAAACTTTATTTTCTCCCAGTTTTGAGAAATATTTACGTGTTTAATCAATGTAAAAATGTAGAAAAAAGTATTCAAATGCTTATTTTAACAAAATTTGAGTAGAATAGTTCCTATGTTATTCTTTTTTCCTCCTGAGCTGATTTATATAGCCTTGAATGTTGAATGAAAATCCCAATGTGATTGTACTTTTCCCCACTTTTGGAAATCATTATTAATCTAGCTAGCTAGCGGACATAGTAGTGTAATCTAATTAAGATATCTATGAAATCTAAAATGCATGAAAATAACTGTCTCCTAAAAATCACCGAAAAATGTTGCTAAAATTTTGTAACAAATATATGACTCGGTATTTTATAGGAAAGACAGAACAAAATGTTAATTTTTCCTGATTAATACTTTTATAACATATATTTCATAAATATATTATCCAAAAATCTTTTGTACAAACTATTCAAATGCATGGCATAGCATTATATTTAGGGCAATTTCTAGTTTGAGAACAATTTTTTTAGCTATTTGTGGAATATGCTTTGAAAAAATATTCGCAGAATATGCTCTCAATATGTTGTATTGCTGAAAAATGTAAATACGTACTTCCTAATCAAAATGCAAATCCGTTCAAAAGAAGTACGGATTTCCAGAAAAATGCAAATCCGTTCTTCTGTTTAACTTTTATGAGATTTTGCAAACATCAATTCGCTGAGCAGAAAAAACCCAATGTATAGTAAACAAAAAACGAGTTATGTTTTTATGAATCGAACTGTGATATAATGTTGCCTCCTTTTTTATGCTGCTTAGAATTCTTTGAAATTATGCTATAATAATTTTAGTTTTTCCATTTTAAAAACTATTTTTTTCGTTCAAGAGTTACATAATTGACTTCAAAAACGCTGAGACGTTACTTTGATATCCATGAAATAAAATCAAGATATTTTATCACATTCCTTTTTTTATTTTTATCAATGCGGTTGAATGAAGAATGCATAGTTTGTTAAAAATATTACACACACACAATTGAGCTTAGATTATGTTTGAATATATAATAAACAATATTAATAAAGAAATTTGAGCAGTATTTTTTTCAACCGACAGGAATAAAAACTTTATTGCTTAAACAACGTATCTTTTTAATTAGGTTTATATAAAAATTTAAGCAGTATTCTTTAAAACAACATGAATAGAAGCTTTATTGCTTCTCAAACAAAGCACCTTTTTAATTAGGCTTATTTCTTTTTTGAACTGAATGCAATTTTTATTGTTGAAAAACATAAAAGAAGCTCTGCGAATCATCAATAGAGAGAGCCGAAAAGAATATTTCCCCCCTTTTTCGATCCCTTTGCTTTAAAAAATATATTTTCCTCTAAAAAAATGAGAAAAAAAAATGGCAAAGAAGGAAAATTCAATTTGCGCTTTGTACAAAATTTTGAAAAATTGAGAATTTTCGTACTTTTTGTGTTAATTTCTTATAATTAACTTAACGATGTTATAACGTCATAATTCTAAATGTAAACTTGCATTATGAGGAAAAGGGGAATAATTAACACCTTTTGATTCAAAATATTTATTATTCTTGCAAAGCAACTCCCTCGAAAGCGCTTTTTTTAATATAAAATAAGTGATATTTTATCTCGTCAGACTGACCACCTGGCCGGAAAATATGCTCATGAACTTTTGTGCCCATGGTCACGAGAACTGAGATGGGCACAGAAGGCCTTGGCCCTCATGGGCTGTTGCACTACTGAGTTTTGTTTAGTAGTGATATTTTATAATTTTATCAGATTTTTTTTACCTTTATTAAAAGAAACTTAAGAAATGGTAAGCACATATTTTACATTTCGAATATCTTAACAATACGTGTAAATCTATCTTTAAGCATAGTTTATAAAATTATCTAATATTTTTATTCAAATAAATTAAAATGAGATTCTTCAGAAAAAATGGATATTGATCTTGAATGAAGTATTTATTTACTTGTATCAGAATCTCACACTTTTCGAAATACCTTTGTCTTTAACTTGAAACAGCGTTCCACAGCTTGGGTGTATTGGGGAGAATTTGAAATTCAATACATAACTTTGAAGGAAAGATGAGTCCTTCATATATATAAGGGTTGCCCAAACGAAAATTGGACAAATTCGACAAAAAAGAATAATTTTATGGGCAATTAAAAGAAATCGCTCTGGGGGCTGTAACACAGGTCCCATAGTTTCGGCAGCAGATCTATGTCTTCATTGTAGAAAGAACGTGGTGGATTCTTTTGAGGAAGTCCTACCCAGTTTCCTTCATTTTATGGTTCAAACAGAAGCGTAATACTGTCTTAAAAGGCCTGAAGTCCTAGAAATCACAGAGTGACAAATCTGGACTGTACGGTGGATGTTCTAACATTTTTCAATGGATTTTTTTAAAGTTGCCTATGTTTCACGGTAGACTTCTGGGTGGACATTGTCATGGAAATCCAATATCATTTGCTGCCCTTCTTGAAAAATTTTACACCCACAGTTCCAAGACGTTCGACCTAAACAGTGTTGGCCATAGACTGCCCTATTCGTCAAAAGGTGTCCACATTAAACTCACCTCCTGCAATCAGAAATCGTACTACCACACATTGTTTCGATCTGGAAGCATCCTTATAAAGCACAACTTTACTTTCAATTGATTTCCTCTATCGCTAACAAGTTTCACTGGGAAACATCATGTGGAGTGCACACTTTTTACCTGCTTTCGTGTCCCTATTTGGTTTGGCTCTGCTATATCTGTACTCTTTCTGACGACCTCACGTAAGTTCACTTTTTATTTGGGAAACCATTATATATACTCGTATATACGAATAAAATATGTTAAAAACATGACACTGCTTAGATGCTTGCTCCATAATGTTGCGAGTGATCAGAGGTGTATGATTGCAAAAGGAGGGACTGAGGCAATTGATACTTAATGTAACACAGTGCTTCTCAAACTTTCAATATTTAATACCCAATATTCAATCATAATTTCATCGCGCAACAATGTATTGAATTCAATAATACTATACTTTGACGCTAAAGCTATAGCACGACTTTAACTTCTTAAGTGCCACCTGCGTCAATAAACGTCTCACTCAGCCAAAGCATTAATTGCCCCAGATGTATATATACGCCTTTCCGAAGTACGATCTTTTCTGTTCACCGCTATTAATAAAATTATTCCGAAGGCTTTGGAATGCAATAAAAAGATCTTGACAGTGTGTGGGTTTGCGAAGGATTTACTTAGAGGATTTGCTTATTTATTCCTTTTCTCTTACCCTTCCCCGTGGAAAACGGTGGTATTGGGGAGCGAATTGCGTAATTTTTAATCGTTAGTTAAGGGATTAAAATAATAAACAGTACAACTTATTAAGATAAGTGTTAATTTTGGGGAATAACTTTAATATGATAATCCATGGGGTCATTAGTCCTTATTTTAGAATTGTTCTTAACTTAGTTTTGTAAATTAATTCTAAAATACACCATAAAGTACTGATACATTTTTAAGGGTTATTGTATCAGTGGAAATATGTATTTCATTTTTATTATGTTAGAATTTTTTTGTTTGTTTTCTTTCAGTTAATTAATAATTTTTTAATTAACTTTTGTTTTCGACTTTTCAATACTCTCGCACCCCCCTAGAAAAGTCATTACGCCCCCTAGGGAGTCACACCCACCAGTTTGAGAAACGCTGATGTAACATGTACCTTTTCTATGAACCATATTTCTAAAATTGTAAATGGTATATTTTTTAAAAAAAATATGTATATTATAACTTGATTTAATAAAATTTATATAAATCCAAAACTGTGATTGAATTTACTTTTACAGCCGTAATAAAGAGTGCTAATTGTTTACATGTGTTTCTTTTTTGTGCTTTTTTAATGACTCTAATTTTAAATCGGGGAAAGAATGGCTATTTATCTTTATTGCATCTTTGACCTATAAGACAAACATTACGACATTTTGATACAGATCTTTTTGTTATCCTTTCAACAGATTTTCTGGAATTGTTACTGATTCCCTTTGTGCTTCAATAACATTCCATATCCTCTCACAATTTACAGAAGGAATGGAAGAAGATTCCTTTGACGTTGCGAGATTGATTTATTGATGGAGAATCACAACGAATGCCGATTCGAGTATGAAAATATTATTTGATCCCGCACATACACAGTTGTGATATCTTTTTCACACATCTATAAAATGATCTAATTTAAACGTTTTGCACGAAATTATTGAATGTAAAAATGAATAAAGAGATGGGCACACTCAGGTGTATTGAAAGCCATTTAAGAAAACTTTCTATGCCCTTTATTTTTTTCTATATCTTTATTAAATGAGCACAATGTTCATAATTTTATAAAGCAGAATCGTTTCATAAAATGTGCTTTATATTTCTTGAGTTTTTATATTTTTTTGATAAAATTAGTGAGTATTTTCTTTGTTATAATTGAGACATTTGCTATAATTACACTGGTGTCCAAAAGTTAAGCATAAATCGTAAAATGCGAAAAACATGGAGTAAATATTCGTAAAATTATTCCAAATTTCTTGGGGATATTAATTGGGTGAAGAAGAAACACATTGGGTTTATGCAAAACTTTTCAGTCGACTACGTCCTGCGCGAAACACCGGCGCATGTCTGAACGCGGAGAAACCGATTCACGCCGCATAGGCAGTTCAGACAAGTTTCGTGCAACTGCTGTGTGAAGGAACGTTGTTAACCATCAAACAAGGTGAATGATGGCACAAAGATGCTAATTGGACATGTTTACGAAAGGAAGAACCGTTGGAATGCTGGAATCCTCAAATCACAAACCGAAGTGTCTCAAATTCTGAATGTGGACCAGTCTGTGATCTCAAGACTGTGGCAGAGGTTTCAAAGAACGGGAGATGTTACCCGACAACCAGTATCAGGTCAACCAAGAGTGCCAACCCTCGCCAAGACCGATATCTGGTAATAAGAGCGCGACGTCAGAGGGGCAGTACTGCCAGAGCACTGGATTCGCGCTCACAGTCGCCACAGGACGAATTTCGAGACAAATTGTTTACAGGAGACTCAATCATGCTGGCCTGTATGCCAGAAGACCAGCAGTTTGCATTCCCCTCACGTCTGCGCATAAACGCGCTCGTTTGAACTGGAGTTTGAAATATCAACATTGGAGTGTGGGAGAGTGAGCCAATGTGATGTTCAGTGACGAGTCCCGGTTTAGTCTGAGTAGTGATTCTCGGCGGGTAACGATATGGAGAGAACGTGGAACACGTTTTGAACCAAGAAACAAAACGGAAAGACATCATTTTCCATCAAGGGGAGTAATGGTATGAGCAGGCATCATGATGGACGGCCGCACAGACCTCCATTTCTTTGACACGGGGTCTGTGACTGCTCAAAGATACAGAGACGAAGTTCTTGAGCCTTATGTTCGCTTGTTTCGAGGTGCTGTCGGTCCTGACTTCATATTCATGGATGATAATGCGCCATGTCACCGAGCGGTGCTGATTGATGACTTCCTTGAAACGGAAAACATCCAGCGCATGTCGTGGCCTGCGAACTCCTCTGATTTAAATCCTATCGAGAATGTATGGGATATGCTCGGGAGACAAATTGCAGCCCTTTCGCACCCACCAAGCTCCGTTACAGAACTGAAGAGAGCTCTCCAAGAAGCTTGGAACCGTTTGAGCCCACAACTCATTCATCATCTCATAGCAAGTATGGTAAATCGCTGTGCAGCGTGTCTGGCTGTCAGAGGTGACCACACGCCTTATTAAACTGCAGCATCAGTATTTTATTTAATGTTTTCTTTCATTTTTTCTTAAAGTGTGAATCCTTGCTATGCTCAGTTTTCTTTCAAACTGCTACTTTGGATAATAAAATTAATTATTATCCATTCTTTTGATTTGCTTCCTTATTTTATAACCATTTTACACTCGCATATCACGTTTCCCCGCCATTCTGATGTACAGTTCCTTCTTTATCACATAATTATCAATTATGCTTAACTTTTGGACGACACCAGTGTAGGTATTTAGTTGAAAGATTTGCCTTGAATAATTCGAGAGTATACCTTCTTAGTTATAGGAGTCTCGGCACATGGGTTTTTAAAAATTATCGATTTCACCTTTTATATTTTCTAAAGTTCAACATTCTGTTTAAATGAGTAAATGATTGAAAATACAAAATGAAAAGTATTTTTATTTATTTTTTAAATGAAGCTACTCCTTGAAGTGCATCAAATGAGTTGTGTTAAAAGCGCCTTTGTTTCTCCTTGCATAAGTTTCTGATGGGCGCGAAGCCATAATGTCATGGAAAATTATACCATGTATTGATTTATCAAAATTGTAGAGTTATCTGTACCATGCGTTCCAAGGTCATATGATCAGTAATTCCAAGATCAACACTCATGGAATTAAAAACTCTTAAGAAAAGGAAAAATATGGCTATTGCACAGTTCAATGGGAATCATGTGGCAAAATTCGTTGAATTGTTGAATCGGCCATTACTCCAAGATGTTTTCTATCAAATGATAAGTGCGCATCTTAACCCTTTGATTTTGTATCAGTGAGGAGAAGTCGATCGTGTTGTGGTAGGTTAGCTCTCAAACACAACAACGCAAAACGCGCCAAATTAGCGATTTTCTAAATTGGCGGACCAGTGTCCGATTCGACAATTTCACTGCAAATTTAATGATCTAAAATTTTGTGATATCGAACCAAGTTATACAACTATGTATCATGCTTCAAAACATTAGATATACGTAGCATTTGTGTGGCCCAACGAAAGTATCTTAAGATCTTAAAAAAAGGCAAAATTGTTAAAAATAACGAAAAAGAAAAATTAGTTTTGTAGCGTAGAAGAAGAAATGCTTCATATGCTACTCTCTGGAAAGTTCTAAAAAAGGTAAATGCTCAATAAATTACAAAGCTTTTCCTAAAACCTGTTTTCTACAAATGTAATATTTTTCACTTTCTGTACCTTTTCTCTCAAACCTACTTATCATATAATCCTGAATTTTCAGTGAGCATAGCTTTTAACATGTTTACACAGTTTAATGGAGGAATTAGATATATGCAACTTTTTAGATAAACTTTTAAACTAAATTTTGGAAAAATGCATTTTAAAAATCCAAATTACTTTAATTTTAACAAATAGCAAATCCACTTTGTTAGTACATAACGCGTGCTCATAAAAATTATCAATAGAAGTGCAAGTAGTTTCTATGGGAAAAGGTCATAAACTACGCAATTTAACATGGGCTCTTATGGAGGTGTCGGACCCCTTAAGAAAAGGGCTGCCACTTCACGCAAAACAAAGGACTTCAAAATTAAAATAAGGAATTAGAAATATATAATCATTATTTTAAAATACGTTTCAGAAAAATCAAATAAAATAAATTTAATGCAATTTGCAAATATCATAATACTATCATGAATTCTAAAGTGCATAGTTATATCAATTTAATATAAATAATAGAATACACTACAATTGTCAAACAAATTATTATTAAGTGTGACTCATGTTTACTTCCATATTCATGCTTTGTTTTATAGATTTAATGGTTCATTATCTGATTATATATTTATCATGATATGTACCTTGAAATGGTCATTCGAGGGACCGATGTTCGTTAAATATCGAGGCTCCAACGTCCTCCCTTGATTTGAATTGTGGAGTAGAGGAGGTGTTTCCAATCTAGGTGTCGTCCTCGTCATTTGATCATGGTTCAAAATTATGATGTCCATTGGCAGAGCCCTCATGTAGTTGAAGAAAGTGACTAATATTCCCACCCACACACACACACACACACACACACACACATACACACACACAGCACACGCACACAACACACGCCCACACTAATAATACCTATATATGAGGAACGATACAATACCTGTTTTCTGGTAGGAAGGAAATATAAGCTCAATTTAGAGATTCTGACTTTCAGAAGTTCTGTTGGAAAACAATATTTTGATTTGCTGTCTTATCTCGAGTGATGTGAATCAATTTAATCGGCTTCTAGAGAAATGGTACGTATGAAGATTTTTATTAGTTCCATTTTCCATAGAAATTACTTGTCGAATAATTTAGAAGTCGACAAGAGAAATTTTCTGACTTAGCCACTAAATTGGCGGAGTTCGATATTTCTGACTAATTTAAATAAGAAATGAGTTCGTTCTCAAAATGCTTAAATTCTGTTTTGGTATGAAATATTATATTGTAAAGACAATTAGTTAAAATATTGTAGGATTTAAGTAACCATTTTAGATAAAAGGAATCTTTTTGATAGGATTGAAATAAAATTAAGTGGAATACTAAGCTTTCTACTAAGAATACAAAATGATAATTAAAATGATAAAAACATTGATTTATATGGACACACACACACACACACACACACACACACACACACGCAATGGCTTATTAATTTTGTTTTAGAATTTACTTTTCAAAGAACAAAAATAAAAGAGCTAAAATAAGTCTGTTTTCTTATTACCTGAAGAAAGTTTAGTTCGTAATCATTTTTAAATTCATTCCAACATCTTTCCTTTGAGAGTATTAAACTATAATCAAGCATATCATCGATTGAAATAGTTTTAAGCACTATTAAGATAATTAGTGTGTGTTTATATGCATCTTTATAATTTATTATTTTTCTCTTCAACATTAATCTGGTAAATATAAGCTCTTTAGTAATATATAACGAATATATAATATTTGATTTTTCATTTTCACAATGCAATCACAGAATTCCGAGAAATGCTTTGCTTTTGTCACTAAATGCATTTTTGATCAGTAAGTCCTTTTTGTCATTTAGAGATGGTACGAGTAATACTTCTATTTTTATAAATGTTCAGAATTTAAACTCACTAATAAAAATATTTTACAAAATTACAGTAAAAATCAACAATAATTTTCCTCAGCTCACTGTGGTATTCCAACGCCTCCTTTGGGCTGTGGGTAGCCTATATTAGAGATCGGACTCCAGACCGGAGGGCCTGTCTGATCTCCCGATGCTACTAACACTTCCGAGCACACACGGAGTACGTGCTTGTTAAATCAGTGGGTCCGAAGTCTTAGGCGGTCGCAGCAGAAACCACGAGTGCAGGGGCTGTACTTTCCTCCCTCTAGTTCCATGCCAAATTGTGGAGGATTAGATAGGCGGTGTGGGCTTACCCATCGTTAAGAAGTCCAACCTTGTCTCACAGGCAACGGCAACTTTCTTATCTCCTTTCCCTGGTGGAAGGAGACAAATAAATAACGCCTCTCTAAGCATCACCAGTGTATTATACTTACTATTATTTCATGAGATTTATAGATGATTGATTAAATGGTTGGACGTTTATTATTGTCACATAATAAAGTAACAGGAGAGCTATTTATGATTTATAGGACATACAGGACTTAGTCTTTTCATATTATTGTAGAATGTCTTTTTTATGTGGTTTATAACAAAGGCGACAAAGTAATCTCTCGTGTAAGCTATATATATATAAATACATTTATTTCTTCAATTATTATATAATCTTTTTTTTGGTTTACATTATTTATTTACTTAAATTTGACGTTATAAAAATGCATTTCTAAAATAAAGATAATTTCATCGCATAACTATTTTCCATGTTTAGTTCAACTGAAATCTACTTTTTATAGGCCGAAAGTCTACTTTTTATAATCTTCATGTCCCGACTACTGTAGAATTCTTATAATAAACCAAATGAAAAAAATTGCAGTCCATTTAGTGCGACCATAAGCATTTGTTTTGGACAAGAATGAGACCTATTAATTGAAGTACTTAGCATACAGATAGTTAATTTAACGTCCAGCATTATGAGGTCTGGCAACTTTCATAAAAGAACCATTTCATTTGATTGTTCAGTGGGGAAGATACAAAAAAATTTGCAGCGCTTTCTGACTTACAGTTAGAAGGAATTCTAAACAAGAGACCTACGTAGAAACAATCTTAACCCATTGACTGTTAACTATATCTTGTAGTAAGCGTGAGTAACTAAATTGCTGGCTACGAGATATCCCGTTGTGCTGAAATTTTAGATTGTCAACATAGCTCCATTTGAGTTAGGAATTATTAGAAAGGAATGAAACATTTCTATAGTACAAAAACATATTAAGTATCAACTTTTATTGCTAAAATTATAATTTAGACGATTAGATTATAATATAATAATTATGCATATATGAATGTATTCCAAAAAATAAAAACAAATTACTGTTGCTGTGTATGATGAGCTTTAAAGCGTTGATCAAAGCAAAGTGCTTGGTTGTTGGAACATACTGGTAAAAATACCTAGTCTCCTTATGTTTTTTTGCTTTGAACATATTTGACATGTCTTTATAAGCATCCTTTTTTCTGTAGGAGGAAGATGTTCTAAGTAATGATAATCAGTTGCATCTGTATTATAGTATCTTCTTGCTACTGCCAGAGGCGGATTAAGCGGGTGGCGGACCAGGGGCCCCCAGTTCTAGAGGGGCCCCAAGCTTGATGGATTCCACTAATAAGTTCAACGTGCAAAAAAAAAAAAAAAAAAAAAAAAGATCTTGAACCGGCGATATTGCAACCCCGATATTTCCTCGTTTTTCAGTTGTGTAGCAGCCCTAGCCATCTTTTTCTTGTATATCTGTATTGTTGCAACCTGTACAAACTTTTCACATGCTTTTTTTTTTGCCTAAATTTTATTTCGAGCAAATGAATGCTATTTAAATCAAACAAGTTCGTTTTCAGTTTACAGGCGTGCTTGACTACTCTCGGGTACATTTTACAATGATCGAAAAAAAATCCGAACACCAAGTAAAAAATATTGTCGACTAATAAAACTTCGGTAATACAAATCGTAACAGGCTACCTATACAAATGTATAGGTAACATATTAAAATGATTAAAGTTTCAAGATCACAGGTTCATGCAAGCGAGAGTAGAGCCATTTCAAATGTGAAATAATGATACATTAAAAACTGGTATAACCGCCACAATTTTAAATGTAAGCATGCAAACGTGCATGCCTCGTATTGTACTGGTACCGGATATCAGTATGTGGGAAGGAATTGCATGCTTGTTGTTCTTGGTCGGTCATTATAAGGTTGTTTAATTCTGGTTGTGGCTGAAGCTGACATTGCGTTCAATGGTGTCCCATTCCTGCTCAATTGGAAAAAGATCTGGTGATCTAGCAGGCCAACTCAACACGTCGTCACTCTATAGAGCCTGTTGGATTACAACAGGGATGAGGAAGCACGATATCCTATTGGAAAACACCCCTTGAATGATGTTTATAAATCGCAGTGCAACAGTTTGAATCACCAGAATGGCGTACTAGTTTGCAGTCAGGGTGTGTGAATTAACCTCGAGAGTGCTCCATCAATCAAAGAAAATTGCACACTCCTGACCATAACTGTTGGTGAAATCCCATTGTATTAAAAAGAAAGCTACACAAAAATTAAAGGAAATCTACAAAGACAATATTGAATCCTTTAATTTTGACTATATGAATTGTGAATCAAGAAAAGAAAAGAAAAGAAATATATAATGAAAACCACCACTAGAAATTTATCGAGTTGCAAGAGAAATCCTAATGTAGAAATACATTTGAAAATATTTTTAACTATACCGTTATCGAATGCATCAGGAAAAAGATCTTTTTCAGTTTTAAAACGTGTTAAAATAATTTAAGAAATACTATGGGAGAAAAGACAAATTGAACAACATGGCCATATTATATACTGTTGTAAATTAAATGTATAGATGGAGCTACAAGTCATGTGAGAGATGTATACGTGTTTGCTTGTAGAGTCAGAATCATGTAATGTTCTTCGTGCTGTGTACTTGTCTTCCATGTTGTCTGCAAAATAAACAAAATGCCAAAAGATGAACTGAATTATTGAACTGAGAATGAAAGATACATTGAAATTATAATCGCTTCTCTGACCATGGAATATAATAATTAAGGAAATACAATATATACTGAACAAAATGTTTTGGACAAAATAGATATGGCAAAAATAATTGATGAATTTGCCAAAGAGAAATCAATTTGTATAGCGAAACTGTAAGCTCTTTTGTAAGGTTTTATTTTTTTTATATACAGTTAAGATTTTTCTTTAACCGTTGAGTTTTATTATTAGCAATACATTTTATTTTGAGAATTTAAAGTAAGCGGCTCTTTTCACTATTTTAGTTTTTCGACTCTTGAGCACATGGGCCTCAAACCTTTTACCACCAGGGGCCTCCAACTACCTTAATCCGCCTCTGGCTACTGCACATTGCTGCCGTCGCCAACAAATAAATGCATAACTGATTCCCTAAATTGACGCATTCTCATCTTTTTATTCCCTCGATTTCTTTAATTATACAACACGTATGCATTCTGCAGGAAGATTTCGGAGTAAGATAAAATGATTCCATTGTACCAATAGTTGGTTTTCCAGTAGGCTGCTAATTATTACTTATATATATCAGTCCATTTTTATTACTTTACAACTTTTTATAACTACCATCGCAATACAGGTTTTTTCCATTGAGGATCATAACACATTTGTATGAAAATCTGACATAACATTCCACGTTGGACTGTCACCAAATGAAATTAGGTGACAAGATTGCAAAATCAGACAAAATGAAAAGAAAATATTTGAATGCGAAGATTTTAATGAAAAAAAAAAAAATCCACTACGAGATGACTCGTAAGTGGCACTCAGTACAGGAATGTCATTCAGTGGCGCCAGCTACGAGTTATCTCGTAGTGTTTATTGTTCAATAAAGACTAACATATATAAAAGTGCGATTTCAATTCTATATCAGTAACTTCATATTATTATACCGTGTAAAATGCTCTGTTTTCTTTAAAATAAAATCTTGGCAATTAGGACTAGACGCTCTAAATTTATCTGGCAGTGAAGGGTTAAGAAAAAAATTAAATTTCTACATAACAGCCTAAATTTGAGCATATTATTTGACAGCTAATTATTATGACATTTTAATCCTAAAATTTGGCATTACTATGACAACTGGCTTTTTCTTTTTAGTGTTCTGATGAAACATATCATTATTATACGCATTGACTATTTGTTAGTACTAAAAGGAGGATAAATGTGATTTAATCAAGTATAATAATTTATATGAAGTACCTCGATACACGCACAAGTACAAAATTTAATCGGCATTTAATATGACTTATCTTTAGGAAAATGGAAGAAGAAAACAAAATGACACTTTACTAGTGTATGTGAAAGCAAAATAAAAGAAAATTAAGTGTGGACAGTTTAAGGTACGCTTAATTGAACAAAATGCCAAATTATAAAAATTTTATATTTTATTAAATTAACCTTATCTTAAGAATGACTACTAGTGTTCATCATATCATAAAATTAAAACACTTCATTAGGTAAAAATATTTTTACACTGGATTCTAAAAATTATGCAAACAATAGTAAAATCAACGAGAATGAAAAAGTAAAGCTTTGATTAAAACAAAATTTTGCATAAAAGTAAAAAAAAAGAAAAAAAAAAGAAAGAAACTCTGCTTATATATATATATGTATTAAAGAGAACTAGAATTATATACATAGACTTAGATAAGAAATAATTTTCATAAACTATATGATGACATCTCGTTTGATTTATTAGAGAAAAAATGTTTAAAGCTTCTCTTACTGAAAAAAAGATGAACAAAAATAATAATGTGACCACTTCGGCAATCATTACATTACATAGATTGTTCGTGTTTTCAATGAGGTGATTCAAACTCGCAGATACCCGCAAAGACCATTACAGTATTAAAACAATTTTCAACTTGATGGCACTGATTGAAAGACGGGCAGAGGCAGAAAACCCGAAGACATTTAAAACGTTTCAATTGAATTAAGATCAGGAGAATATGCCATTCACTCCATGAGAAAATCCTCTTCGGATCATTGATGGTGGCTTGATGCCGACTGGCATTATCGTCTATAAAAAGAATATTAGGACCAATTGCTACAACATAGAATCTCCCAATGAGATATAGGACTTCTTCCGAATACTGTAGAGTTGTAATACTGTTAATCTTTAAAGATGTGCATTTTGGTGAGATATCCCAGTGAAATTCAGATAAATCATGATGCTACCAACTCTGAACGTAGGATATTCGAGGCCACAATGCATAGGCTTGACCTAATTGCATAGGCTTTGATCTCTACAAATCCTTGAATGCTCGTTATCTGATTCCTAAGGAAATGATGAACCAGTCTAAGATAAGCCATTTGACATGTTCACAATACCATTTTAGTATTGCCTCTCTTGGATTGGATGGTTAATTTTACATGTTTCATGTAAAGTCATTGACAGTACTGGCTGATACTGATTTTCCAAGTTCCGCTGCAACCATAGATTTGGCTATTGTAGAGGTCGATCGTCGATCCTACTTACCTGCTATATAAATATACTGATCATCAAAAGGTAAGATAAGCCTTAAACGATTGGACAAGTCTCTGGACCACTGTTTGATTTTCTTCAAATTGTTTCCATAACAGAGAAGTTACCGAATCATCAACGCTGGAAAACAGTGACATCTAGGATTGATATCTTGTTTTAATATGTCCGACAGCACATCAGATCTTATCTGCCTTTTGTCTACTTTTAGCCGTAGGAACAAGAATATAATCATCTATTTTTAGGTGCAAATTTGCAATACCAAGAACTGATATTTTTATGATACTTCAAATATGACGATATTAGTATTCTAATTTCTTCTAGTTGATTTAGGAGGCCACTGGAGTCTAGTGGGTATAGTCATGAATTTGTGGCTGAAGTGCCACGGGTCCGAGTCCAGGTTCCACTGAAGACCCACTGTGTATTGGGGCTCAATGCACGTTAAATCTGCCTAGGTTCAGTGCCCTCCTGTTGATGTGGTACTTAGAAGAAGTGATGCTAGCGCAGATGTCGTCTTTTTCACTTTGTAACGGGTCTGTCCACCAATCTTCAAGTAATCCTTTTGGGGTAAATTTTATATTTTCTTAACTGTAGGTTCTATTGAAAACTTTTTCCGGAAGAGGATGACTTGATTTATTCAAATGAGTCGTGGACATTTAGGTACGCAAAGTTAGTCGACGGATTGTCGCTGGATGGTCAATTATTGATAATGGGAAAGTAAGTTATAAGACTGAGCTTGAGAATTAGGACCGTAGGTCATACAAGTAAGAGATTTACCGTGAAGTCCAGCTTAGAAGTCAAAAGTGCTCCAAGAGTAAGTGGAGTAGATTATATTCTTATTTTAAGTATCTTTAAGCCGTGTGATTGCTCTTTAAATTAGTTGCGTAGTGCATTTCCTACCTTTAGTTGTTTGGTTTAAGTAAGGGGGGGGGAAATAAATTTGATTTTAAACTGGTTGTGGCTGACCTTTACTCGAACCCCCAAACACCAACAACTGCTAGCCGGTAGTTACAACTTGACGGAGGTTCAAAATTATGGGTCCTTCTTCAATGACCCTCATGTTGCCTTGTAGTGTAACGTAAATAAAATTATCACTCTAGATAATTTAAACTTTATTTCAATTCTTTCTTTAAAATGGCCATCATACATGAATAAATGTCTTAATATGGAGGAAAAAGTTTAAAAAAGTTTATTTTTTAAGAAATGTAGGTTATTAGTGAGAGAGCTTAGATTAGCGTAAAAATATTAGAGACGTACATCAAAATAGGAAATTAAAAGTTTGAACCTTACTTTAAAAAATTATTTTTACTGATCACAATGACATTCATAAAAAAATTCCTTAAGTACGTTTGATCAGTTTCAAACAAGCTTTCTAACACAACTCCAATTTTCCGTCATTATTTTTTGATGGTATTCGATTTTTTAGTGATAAAAAAAAGAGAGCGCTTAAGAGATTTCCAAAAGAAGAAAACCATTCTGCTGCATTTCAGGATGAGCAGAGACGGTGAAAAGCGGTGACATTTTATCCTTCATAAAGTTTTGATATTAAAGATAATGAGAGTTTTGTGCCCGAGCTAATTCTTTTCGTATTATCTTTTTTTAGAGGAAAAAATATGTTTTAAAAAATAATAAATCGACAGGGATAAGTATTGATTTTTATATTTTTGTACCAGAAGATTCTTTTTGTTCAGAAAAGTTTTCTACAGTTTATGTTTCAATTGGATAATTGGATAAACACGAAACAGCTTTCCGGGTGTTTCTTAATCTAATACTTCTCAACTAAGCAATTAACTATTTATCTATCCCTTTGTCTTACAATAAGCAGTTGAAACATATCGTTATTTTGAAACGAAAGTCACTCGCATTTCCTTTACCTGACTTCTGGGGCCAGGACTTGAACTTATTTGATTTTGACTTACATCGCACGTTAAAGCAACCCGAGGGCTATCGGTGACGGACCTCGTAATTTTGAGCCACGGTCAAATGACGAAGATGAAAACTTGAGAGAGCAACCCACTATCCAATTTTCAAAACTACATTAACGGGAGGAGTTTGAGCTTCGGTCGTTTTACGTGCATCAACCATTACATGGTGAAATTTCAGTGGTATAAGACTTGAACTCACGATTCTATAACACCGGGGTCACGAATTAGTGACCAAAATTACTTGGATACCCATTTGATATGAGAATCTCACCTAGAGAAAGAGCCGCGATGCTTGCAAATGTTAATTATTGGGTGCAAAAGTTCTACCCGTTTTTATTACTCATACAAAAGGGGAAATAAACGCAAAATGGACATAACCTATGATTGTGTATTATTCTCGTTGCAATTCTATGGTTCCTTGCTATCTTTATGGTTGGAGATGGATCCCACGGCGGTAAAACTCCAGTGGTTTCGAGTCAAAAAAGTCTTGGACGTCAGTTTCTCCAGCATCAAGATCATCAAAGATTTTTTGACTAAAGTAATTGTTCAACGCACGAAATACGTGCTAATCAGAGTGGGGTAAAACCTCCCAACCAAAGGCCTTTTTGGCGAGTGATGACAGCAGCACGTGTAATGGCATTATCGTGATGACGGATAACACCTCTACATCGATGAGACCTGTCCTCTATGCTGCAAAAATTGAATCCATCATGTCTAACTGTTGACACTGTAGAAGGTAGTATTGATTGTTTTGTTGAGTGACAGAACTTCCAAGCGAACTTTTCCCTGCACATCCCACCACACACTCAATAACACTTTCTTGGGATGAAATCCAGCTTTCTAAGTTGATGTTGGTGGATCAGAAGAGTGACACACAGCCCTACGACGCTTTACCGATCGCTACATAACCCACTTTTTATCTTCAGTCATAATTCGTGTGATGAATGAGTCATTTTTGTACCGGGAAAGCAAGGAAACACAGGTGACGATTCGGTCATCCCGTTGCTTAGATGCCATATAATGTGGAACCCAATCATCCAACTTTCTCGTAAAATCCAAGTTAACCAGCCGTCTGTCGAATGTTGTACAGTGTATGTTAAAGGTCTCCACTAATTCTTGCATGATTGGGTTCGGGTTGTTTCTTATGGATTGGTCCATATCGTCGTTTCCGACGTGTGATAGCCGTCCACTCCTATCCTGATCTTGACAGCCTCTTTTCCTAAATTTGTGACGGATCTATCTGGGACTATATTAACACATTGGGGACTCTTCTGGGGAAAAATAATTTAATTCAACCAACTTTCGCCGACCAAGAAAGCGTGATTATGTAAATGAAGTGTATTATATAAATTTTGTTTTCACGAATTTGTGGGTTGGCACGTTGGAGTTGGCAAGTAGGAGTTAGCATAGAGTCTGCGAGTTAGTTTGTTAGTTGAAGATTGAAAGAGATAGTGGAATTATTAAGAGATCTTGGAGTTGTCCAAGAAAACGGATTACACCAGTGGATCCCACGACATTGATCAATCCCGATAAAGATCACCTGAAAGATTCCAGTGTAGGATCCGATGCATAAAAAGTACAGGTATCGTGAGCTTGATTAATTAGAAGTTAGCTTATTAGTGTGCAACGTAGTTTATATTTGAGCTTATTTAAGCTGTCTTAGATTCAGTTGAGGGTCCGTAATAGTTTCCCCGTGTTAAAGAATCTCACTTCCACGCTCTACTATTTAATTGCCTATCTTAATTAGATTGTTATATTGTCTGATTGATCTTTGGTAACAATAAATTACTTAGATTGAAATCATGTATGTTTATCATTCAGCTTCTCCCACATGCCTAGCCGGGTTTACAGGTAGACAAGGGGTTTCAGAGGAAAGCAGGAACTGACAGGTATCACAAACTTACGAAATTATCTATGACATGTGCTTTCGTTTATTGCATCCTCCCCATAAACTTGACAAACATTGTGACATGGTGCGGTTGTCGTACTCTTTTTATCGGACTCTATAACAAACGATGTCTCACATACTCCTTCTCGCTTTCCATGTTACATACTCTGAGATTTTTTTAAAGATGATCAACTGCGCGTGAGACACAATACATTTATATGTTAAGCCTCCACACGTTTGACTGGCTGATGATTTCGGTGATATGTGGAATCAATTTCATTGCAAATTTGCGTATCCAAAAACGGGTAGAATTTTCACACTACTATTTATGTTGAAGTGTTGTAATTGGAGAGAGGAAATATAGAATTAGACAGTGTCATAGAAGTGTTACTGTGGATTTTAACTTCTATAAAATATTTATACTGTATAATACATGTACTTTTAAAAAATACTTTAAAATAATTTTATACATATGTACAATTGTTTTTTTTCTTAGTTTAAATTTTAAATGTGTTAAAAAATTTCTCTTCGTGTATTTTGGGAATTTTTTTCTACCCTCTTGATAATTCGAAGTTTTTCATTGGTCCCTCTAACTTCGAATTATCGAGAGTCGAATGTATATATATATATATAAGCCATTATCTACCCGCTTCGCTGGGTATATCACGATGTTTTATAAATATATACTGTTTATATACATATATTATTGATATGTAAGTCCTACTATTAAGAATAAGATTATATTGAAAAATATAATTATACCTGTAACTCTCGACACTTGATACAAAAAAAAGACAGGACTTCCAATTTGTCTTTTTAAAAATCTCTAAAATTGAAGTATAGAATGATGTTTGCTCTTTCGTAACCCTATAACCAAGTGGATTTCTGCAAAACCAATTTTTGGTGGATCTCTACTCCGTAAAATAAACATGCAAGACAAATTTCAAGTCTAAATCTAAGAGAGCAAAAACGAAGTTTTTACTATCAAAACCCTCCGTAATTCCGTCGAGAGTCGTTCTACAATATAACTGTTCGTAGCGAATTTCAATTTAACAAAAGGAAAATGCAAACCAAATTCCATTATTATAGTGCTTGTAGTTCGAAAAAAGGAGTTTTTTTTGTCAATACGCCCCAGTAACCCTCCGCTCCCTCAAGAGTTGATTTCTGTAAAATACATTCTTAGTATATCCCAATTCAACAAAAGAAACATGCTTAACAAATTTCAAGTAAATGGGTCTAACTACTCAAAAACAGTAATTTTTTTCTATAGTTCCTCTTGACCCCTCGTAACCCTTTTTGGGGGTCGATTTTCGTTTTATTCTTTGTTAGAAGAACTCTATTCCATGAAAGGAACATGCCTACCAATTTTCAAGCAGGTAGATCTGATAGTTTAAAAATGGAAATATTTATCTAATACGCCCCTTAATCCCCCAAAAGGAAACTTGTAGTTTGATTTTCGCGAAACCCATTTTGTAACGGTTCTCTACCAAACGAAAGAAGTTTGCTTACCAAATTTCAAAACTGTACGCCTCATAGTTTAGACATGGGAATAATTATTTATGACGCCCCTTGAGCCCCCACAAGGTCACTTGGGGGCTGTTTTCACACAAGCCATTTTTGTAGCGAATCTCTACTCTATGAAAGAAATTTGCTTACCAAATTCCAAGACTGTGCGTCTAACAAATAAGAAATGGAAAAAAATTATCTATAACGCCCCTTGAGCTCCTGTAACGCCACCTGGGGTCAATTTTCACAAAACACATTATATAGCGGATCTTTACTCCATGAAAGGAATCTGCTTATCATTTTTCAGGACTGTATGTCCAGTAGTTTAAAAATGGAAATAATTATCTATAACGCTCCTTAAGACCCGTAACGCCACTTGGGAGTCGATTTCAATTTTGTAGCTGATCTCTACCCAAAAATAGGAATCTGCTTACCAAATTCAAAGATTTTACGTCCAATAGTTTAAAAATAGAAATTTATTACGCCTCTTAACCCCCCGCAACACCCTCTTGGGGTTAATTTTCCTAAAACCCATTTTGTAGCGGATATTTACTCATGAAAGAAACATGCCTACCAATTTTCAAGCAGGTAGGTTCAGTATAGTTTGGAAGTATTTATCTATTACGCCTCTTAATCCCGCGCAACGCCACTTGAAGGTTGATTTTCACCAAACCAATTTTTGTAGCGGATCTCTACTCTATTAAGGGAATCTGCTTACCAAATTTCAAGATTGTACGTAGAGTAGTTTAAAAATGGAAATAATTATCTATAACGCCCCTTAACCTCCAGCAACACCCTTTGCGGGTCAATTTTCCCAAAACCCATTTTGTAGCGGATATTTAATCTATGAAAGAAACATACCTACCAATTTTCAAGCATGTAGGTCAAGTTGTTTAAAAACAGAACCTATAACGCCCCTTAATCCCATGCAACGCCACTTGGTAGGAAGACTAATTTCACAAAACCCATCTTGTAGCTGATCTCTACTCTATGGAAGGAATCTATTTATAAACTTTAAGTCTGTGCGTCTAATAGTTTAAAAATAGAAACTATAACGCCCCTGCAACATCACTTGGGTGTCGATTTTCACCAAACTCATTTTGTAGAGGATCTCTATTCTATGAAAGGAATCTACTTATCCAATTTCAAGATTGTACATCAAGTAGTTTAAACATGGAAACATTATTATAACCCCCTTAACCCCCGTAACGCCCTTGCGTTTCAATTTCGAAAATCCGTTCTTAGCTGATCTACTCTATGAAAGGAACATGTCTACTAAATTTCAAATTGTAGGTTGATAGTTCCGAATATCTGATTAGTAGTCAGTCAGTCAGTCAGTCAGTAATCAGTCAGTCAGTAGTAGTGAGTGTTTCTCCTTATATATAGATATATTATAATTTGATTAGAATTGAAAAGAGCATTGTCCTTAAAAACTTTTAATGAACTTTTTACAATAAAAATATCTATTTATAATTTTTGTTAATAATTATTCTCTTAAGTTGCATATAAACGAATAATAACTTTGTATAATGTCTAACATAATTTTTAAAGTATGATCGAGATATTTTTCAGATAATTATGGAATTATTCTAAAAAAATTATCTTATAAAACAAAAAAAAAAAAAAAAAAAACATATATAAACAATATTTATAACCCCCGTAACGCCCCTTGCGGTTCGAATTTCGCAAAATCCGTTCTTAACGGATCTGTACTCCATAAAAGGAACATGCCTACCAAATTTCAAGTTTGTAGGTTGAATAGTTCTGGAGATATCGTGATTAGTCAGTGAGTGAGTGAGTCGCTTTTCTCCTTTATATATATAGATTATTGATACCTTTATAAGTATCATTATTTGTAAAACTTATGATCATGTGTAAAAAAAAAAAAAACCGATTGAATATCATTATTTTTATGTATGAATGTTTTAGCTAGATATAATTATCAATATCTTTTATACTTTTTGAACTTACCAGTAAGAACTTCATCTTAACGTTGTCATATAAGCTAGTATGTACATGAAATTTTTTCAAAATTTGGCAAAATATGAATTGTTAATTATGAATATGTTTATCTCCGTTTTACTGTTCTCTTGATTATATAAAATATCTTTGTTTCAGAAAATTTAAGAATTAGCATGATATAAAAGTATTCTTAATTACAAATTCTACTGTTTTAAAATTGCTTCTTCAAGACATTTGTAAAATCTGTAGAAAAGAGGTTATATAAAATTTTATGAAACATTTTGATTTATGCATAATTTTGATTTAATTCGATATTTAAGCTAATTTTGGATATGTTACAAGAAAACTCAGAGATATCTGCACCTTTTCAAAACATAAATCACATTCTTCAGAAACACGAAAGGTACAAGAATTTTCTCTGCTTTTAAAATGCAAAAATATTCCAACTATTAGTAACAGAAAAAATATAATGATTTTTCGCTTTTACTAATATCGAAATTATGCAATGCGTAAATACTTCAATTTAAATAAGTTTCACAAAAAGTGGCACATTTATTTCGAAAATTATGAAACATCTTGTACTGAGATATAAATTTCCATATATAACAGTTTTCATGAAATGAAAGAATTACACTGAAGTTCCATATTTCATTTTGTACGCAAATTATTTAATAAAGCAAATGCCAACAAATATATTTTTGGTAAAATTTAATATTTTTCTCAAATTCTAATATTTAAATACCTCACAAAATTGATTTCTAAATGACGAAAAACTGTTTAGGTTTGCTTTTTTTCTTCTGCGCGCTAACCACAAATACATTCAAAATCATTAAATATTTTCTTATGAGTCTTTTAGAACATGATTTATAATGAAATAAAAATAAAACTAAAAAAAAAAAAGGTTCCAGAGCACTTTTAGAAGACCTTAGCGAATTTCACAGAACTAGACCGTATTTTGCAAGCTTGTGCTTAACAACAATGTAATTTAAAACTTAAAGAATTCAATTTTAAACTATAAGAATCAGGAACTTTATGCATTTTCAATTTGCAATAATAATCAGTTTACTTGAATCAAATTATATTTTTGTTATCAAACATTTCTTTTTTTCTAAATGTATGCTCTTACTTTTTTATAATTCAAAATTATATGAGTTTTACATAAGAAATAGTTTTCTGTTACGTCATACACCAAGTGACATCCACCTATTATTTATCTTTTATAAGATGACGCATGTATAATAATGTTATTGTTAATATCCGTTAGTGTTATTGGCCAAAGTCTAAGCAATTTAGGCATTAGAATGATCTTGCAATGTTTCCATAAATGATCCCATTAAAGCCACACACACACATGTTTCTATTTATTATACAAAACTGATAATTGTATAGATTCTTTATCACCTGAAATTTTTTTTGAAATCCTTTCTAGATAATTCAAGTAAAATGAATTTGAAAAAAATACTTAATTCATGACATAAAACGGAGAGCGAGAGCTTTCTCTTATTATTACACTACCACACACACAATTTTGAGCTCTCATTGAATTAATAATTTTTTCCCCTCTAATGGGCATTTTTAGCAACAAATCCTTTTGCTGACACGGAAGTCCCCAATTGTGAGAGCCACTTCATGGTGGAACCATCTAATGGCGACTCCCGCTACCAAATTTCGACACTGAAATAAATTATTTTATTCAAGGTCTCGTTGGATGCTAAATGTTGCCATGCTTTAATTTTGCCTGGAATATAAGAGCCAAATTGATATTTTACATGCCATATAATCAAATGTGACATGCGTGCGTGTACCTACAATTTTCGTATCAGAAAATCCAACGAATACAGACGGGATCGAACCCGCAACCTTAGGCTTACGAAGCGAGCCCGCTACCTTTAAGCCACTGAGCCAACATTGAATTCGTAATTAATAATGTTACATAATCTTATTGTTTCACCAAAAGTAAACTATATAAGTATATTTGGGAGTGAGTTGATGTATTGAAATTCCTTTGGTTTTATTTACATTTACATCTACACCAGTTAAATAATATACTTTAAATACAGAATAATCGAACAAAAACTGTATGTGAGAATTATTACAGAATTAATTCATATCAGTGTTAGCCTATTCTCTCTTTCCAAACTATAACTATTTTCAAAGAACTGTTCTTCATTAAAGTGATAAGTATCCAGTCATCGATTTTTACAAAGAATAGACTCGTAATGAGAATATTAGATTCTTCAACCAAATTGTGATGGGAAAGACAAATTAAAAAAAGATGAAATGCCTAAATGTTTGCACTAAAAGTGGTCAATAGCGGTTTCTCTAAAATGAATTGCCTGGAATATATCTTTTGTTTAAGAGCCAGCCTAATTCCTAGGCTTCTTCTACGGTTCGGTAGTGACCCTAAAAAGAGAGAAAGAGAGCTGGGATAAACTTCGGCTGTCAGGGAGTGGTGAATGAATTGACACGACTCAAGAAAACACAACTCGTAATCAGTGGACTTCTGAAAGCTCTTTGTTTCACCCACACTACATATACAATCAGTTACATTCAAAAACAAGGCGTGGCTAGAGCCCAATCACAAGCATTTTCACCTGTTACGTATTGAGATGTTTCCATCCTGCACGAATCAAGAATATTGAGTATATACACTCAAGAGCCAAAAGATTATCACCACCTATCAATAACGAGTTGGCCCACCTTTAACACGCAACACAGCTTCAACCTGCCTTGGCATGGATGCCACAAGTCCTTGGTAGATGGCCGGAGACAGATTGTATCAGATGTTTAAGCAACGGTCACATAAATACGAGATATTGCGAATTGGTGGTCTTTGAACTCTGAGCTGCCGTCCCATGACATCCCAAAATGTGTTCTATCGGATTGAGATCCGGTGAGTTAGGAGGCCAGGACATTAACTGGAATTCAGCATCATGTTCCTGGAACCACTCCAACACAATTTTAGCCTTATAACACGGGGCGTTGTCCTGTTGGAACATTCCATTTCTAGCTGGAAAAACAGAGGCCATGTAAGGGTGCAACTGGTCCGCAATGATGTTCAGATACCCTGTAGCATTCATGGTCTTCTCTACCACAACCACGGGTGCCAGAGACGCCCAACAGAGCGCCCCCCAAAGCATAATACCACCACCACCGGCCTGTGTATGACCTACTGTGCATTGAGGGAGCAACTGTTCGTCTGGAAGACGGCGTATCTTGACACAGCCATCGGCGTGTTGAATGACAAACCGTCTCTTTCTATGTTTAAATTCCTGAATCCACTTCAATATACTATCTAGAATTCATTTTTCTGCGATCATAATTCATAATAAATAACGATCTAGAATGAATAAATCTTTTATCTAGAATCGATAAAACTAAGCCAGGTTCTTGGTCAAAATAGAATTTATTAGATTTGTTAGATCCCAAAAATCTATTTGCGGAATCACAGAGATCCACTGTAAAATAAATATTTCTTTACTATATATGATTGTTAAAGGCCTTTTTGTTGATTAAATTTATTTTACAAGAACATTGAAGGAAGAAATATTTAATACTTAATATTTTTTTAACCTCTGCTTTATAAATATTTAATAATCTCACCGCACAATCCGTATTTTCTATCTCTATTTTATGATAAAACTAATGAGGAAACTTGCTTAGCTTCTGTGTATTGAAAAACACCTTGCAAGTTACCCAATTATATATGCAAGATATAGATATAACTTTTGTTGAAATAATATATTCAAATATATTTACGAAATAGGATAAAAACTATGAATTTATTATTTAAATTATTTATCCTGTATGATTTCATTCCTTAATAATTCATAAATTAATTTTTTTTTTTACTTTTATATTTGTATAAAAGCATGCAATACAATTACTTCAACGAGGGACATTTTGAATCACAATACCAGAGAGTAATACCTATTGAGGAATTCAAGATAGTAAAAAATTTCAAACATATTTAAATTATTCATATATTTTACTGGTTTAGATTCCATTCTGTCTTCAAAAATTTATAAAATAAAATAATACATTAAATAAAATCTACTGAATTCCTTACGTTACTTTGTCTCTGAATATACGTTACTGCTCACAAACATTATAAATCACAAGTGTAGATTAGTTAATAAAATATATTACTATAAGATACATATTCCTTAAATATAAAAATAAAGGGAGTATAAAGTTAAATTTGTGTGCTACTAAAACAAGTTGTATGGATGTTGTTTTATTTACCAGGAGTGATAAAAGATTATTTAACAAAAAAACTATTTAACTTCGTTTATCTTTCATGATCGCTAATTATGACTCCGCTATTATAAGTTCAATGCTCCCCTTTTAATGATTAATTATGACTTAAATATAATGAGGGTGTTAAGGAATTTATTTTAACTAAAAATTCGTCATTTTGAATTCAATGTAATTTGTTAATTGAAAAAATAATTGTGCTTTTAGAAATTTAAAGTATACATTTTTATTTCAATTTATATTACAGAAAAAAAAGAGAGAAATTAATTTAAAAGTTAAGTTTTGCAACAAAATTAGATGGAATTCTTTGTTAAAGAATGATTTTTGAGATTAGTGTAAATTAGTTTGACATTTATTTATTTCGCTTGCATGAATCTGCGTATTCGCGTTAGCGTAATGGTTTTGATGATCATGAGTTCGAGCCCAAGTGCCACTAAATTCGATCTTTTGGAAGGATTGATGCGCACATTCAAAGTCGTTGGTGTGTTGTGGTAGTGTCTTCGTCATTGTCACTTGATGATGGTTCAAAATTACTAGGTAAGTCGCCAATAGCTCTGGTGTTTTTTAATAGGATGAAGTTAATAAATACTATCATTCACTACATGAATTTGCAGTATTTTTTGCCTTATAAACAATATATTTGTACATCACTTGTGAATAATTATATTTTATGAAATTTTTTTATAAATGTAGCTATTGATAAACATTAAATAAAACTAATAATACAAAGTAATTTTTGATAAAATAAAGAAAATTAAAATCTCGAAATATCATAATTTTAGTACAATTATAAATGTAAGGTTCACTTATTTTATATCATTTCATATCATTCTAAAATATAATATTTTTTCTATTTGTAGACTTTATTTCGATATAACACATGACAGTGGTCGACAAACTTCAGAACTTTCCTAAACACTAAATGTATAGTTAAAGTTTGCAACATGACTTTTTTAAAAAAAAAGTAGATATTTTTATATAATAATAATCGCACTCTTTTACTTTATTAATGTGTAAAATGCACCAGTTGAAAGATAAATTTATAGAGCAATTACCGTAGTCAAGGGTATAGTGCGCACCTATACTTTCAAGCCACAAATTTTAATTTTTAGGTATATTCGCCGTATAACGCGAACCCCCTTTTTTACGAAGAAACCTGAAATGTACGTTGGCAATCCTGTTCTGTTTTGAAGCACTTTATTCGAGGTTTTATTCGAGAAATATTCAAATATTTTGTAACAACTTTCAGATATTTTTTTATGATTTTGCAATCTTAGAAGTCATGGCAGAAATATTTTTTAATTCATTCTATGGAAAAACAATTATGCTATTTGATTGCTCAAAAGTCATCACAGATACTAGCAGATATATTTATCAAAATCAGTTTCCTTTAAATTACATAAAATGGGGGAATACCCATGTATTTTTAGACAGTAGCTACAAATTATAAAAAAAGAAATCAAAATGCCTTCCTAAATCCATAAAAATGTTTCAAAGTAAAATAAAAATTAACCAATTTAATGCAATTGATAGTATATAGATGTATATATTAACTAAAGTGCTCATAAGTCAAAATAAATATTTGAGAAAAATAATACGTGTTTATCGATTTGCATGATAAAAGCAGTCAGAAGATTAATAAAACCTTAAAAAAAATCACTCATCTTAAATCATTTGAATTTAGAAAAACTGTGACATAAATAAAAAAAAAGTAGCTAAAGAAACAAACAAATAATAATAATAATAATTAATTTTTTTAATAAGACAGACATGTTCTAAAAAATACACAACATTTCGATTTGGAATCAGGAAATAGAAAAATAATGATGAAAGCATTCAGACCTGAAAAACTGTTTTTCCACTTTTCGGAAGGAAATTGAATTTACTTTACGAAAACCCAATTTATTTACTTTTTCGTCTGAGACGCAATTCTATTTTCATTGTTAGATAAAAAACAAATTTATTAATGTAGAAAGATTTTCTACCTTAGAACAAGAACTTATATGACAGATTTCCTAATTTTGGTTTTGGTTTGTTTCGAGAATAAACGTTACTCTAGAACAAGGATCTTCAAACATTTTCGATTCACGGAATTTTTAGAGAATTATAAAAAATTTTGAAGCACCCCCTATTCTTCTATTATTAGGAGAATATATGTTAAAATAATATTTAAAGTAAACCAACATGTTATAAGTACTTTATGTAAAGATAATTGAAGAAAAATGTTGTAGTTGTTGATAAAATTAATATAATGTCAATAATTAACCCATTAATGTTATTAGATTGTGCTCAACAGGCGTTACTTACACATGTGGCATTTTTTTTAATAATCCAGTAACAACCCCGTACTAAGATGATTGTTTTAGTATAGTGGTTATGTTATGTGCGTACGGAACGGAAGGTACCGAGATCGAATCTTCCTTCATTGGTGAACCTGGTTAAATTCGGACAAATGGAACCTTCGCGCAGCAGACGTGGCGCCATTTATCCACCACAAATGCAACCAAAGCCGTCCCACAGAAGACGCAATCAACAAAGCAATCTTACACATGCCGCAATCAGCAAAACCGTCTCGCGTGAATGACGCAACCAGCAAAGCCGTCACAACCTAGTGATGCAAATAGCTCACACACTTGCCACAACAACGATATTGTTCATTCACCTTACCGACTCACTGGTACTGGAGTATTTGGCGATGGTATCTATATAAGCCAGTAACAACCTCCGTACTAAGATGATTATTTTAGTATAGTAGTTTTTTTATGTGCTTACGCACTGAACGGAAGGTACCGAGAACAAATTCTCCTTCACACATACATTATGAATAATCATTGAGATGTGTTTGTATTATTTTACACAAGCTAATTCATGGCCTTTTGAAATAATTTGCAGTCATATTTCATATATTTTAAATCTAATTTGCTCTTACATTTTGATTTTGTTTCCACATATGTTGAGAGGTACTTTTCAATTAAATACATTGTTCTGATTTGTATTAAAATGTTTATAGTTGTGTGATATACATTTCTATAAATTGCTCTGTAAAAGGGCTATTTTTTTCAAATATCATGTTTTTATGTTAACTTAGTTTCTAATTTGACTCTAAAGATAGGTTACAATGAAACACAATTGCTGGTCAATGTACTACTATATATGCACTTATTTTTAATGCAGTACTTCTCAAACTTTCAATATTTGTGACCAATATTCAATCATATTTTTCATCGCCTCCCCCTCATCCATACAAAAAGAATATATTGAATTCAATAATATTGTCGCTATTACTTTGTCGCTAAAGCTGGAATACGACTTTTACCTTTTAAATTCCATCGGCGTATATAAACATGTCGCTTAGCCAAAACGTTAATTGTCCCGAACGTATATATACGTCTTTCCAAAGTAAAATCTTTTATGGGCACTGCTATCCATAAAATTATTCGGAAGCTTTTGGATTGCAATAAAAGATCCTTGACAGTGTTTACGAAGGATTTACTTATTTCAGAGGATTTGCTTCGCCCTCCCCCCCAATACATCACTTACGTGTGCCTAAGCGGAAAATAGTGGCATTGGGGAGCGAATTTCGTAACTTTTAATCGGCAGTCAAGGGATTGATAACAAATGGTACAAATTATCAAGATAAGTGAACTTTTGTACATAATTTTATATATGACAAGCCCATGAGGTCACTGTTAACTATCATACTTGTTCTTAACTTAGTATTGTTAAATTCTTTTATAAAATACATCGTGCAGAACTGATACATTTATAAGTGTATTATATCATTGTAAATATGTATTTTTTTTTTTTTTACGACAGAATATTTTTATTTGTTTGTTTTACTGCAAGAAAGGAAATCTTCACTTTTATATAAATTAATTAAAAAACTTTAAAAGATAAAAAATAATACATTTAACTTTGAAATAGTTCACAGTTTTCATACTCTAAAAATAGAGCTACTACTTTATGAATCCCTGAAATTGAAAAGTTAATACCGTAACAAATTTATTCCTATTTCTAAAATTCTATTATTAACAAGGCAATCAAGTTGAAAGTATATAATAAAGGCCTAGCTGAGAAGAGAGAGACGGCTTTCTGTAAAGAAAACCTAATACAGAGGATGGTAATTTTTTTGACTTGAAGACCTCATTGCAGAAACAGATGATACCGGATACCGGCGTAGGATGAAAACGTAACAGACCTTTTGAAATGATTGCATTCATTGGTTAATTTTACATTTCAGAAAAGATATAAATAGTATCACAAGAATCAATAAATATAAGTTTAGGGAAATAGTACCGGTTTCTTAAAATTCAATTTAGGAACTCTCTGTTAATGTAAAAAAAATTAATGGATTTTCGGCGCGACTAAAGCGTTTTTAAAGAATTGTAGCTAAAATCCTAGACAATTCTTTTTTATAATAATTAGTTTCGTTAGTTTGAAAAAAAGTTATCCAGAATTTTATAATGTAATTGATGTCCTCTTTTAGAGGCTTGATGTAGAAGAGAACAATGGAAGCAGTAGTGATTTTTATCATCATTAAAGATTTTTTCTAAAAGAAAGGAAAGGAATAAATATCTTGCTCAATTTAAATAACAATTTTTACAATTATGATTCTATAAATAACCACACAGTAAAAATATTCTTACATATTATTCTCGCATAAATCTTAACATTCTGCGCAGAAAACCAATGTAATTACTTGCTATTTCGTATCATCTATAGCTGCAACACCACACACACACACACACACACACACACACACACACACACACACACACACACACACACACACACACACACACACACACACACACACACACACACACACACACACCACACACCACACACACACACCACACACACACACACACACACACACACACCACACACACACACACACACACATAATATATTACCTAAGGAACGAATAAACCAAACCTGTTTTCTGGTTGAGAAGGAAATATAGCTCAATTTAGAGATTCTGAAAGCTTTTCAGAAGTTCTAGGGGAAAGCAAGTGTTTTGATTTGCAGTCTTATCTCGAGTGATCAAGAATTAATTTATCGGTTCCAGAGAAATGGAAGGCTTATGGCAGATTTTTTTATTTGTTCCATTTTTCATGGGAACACTCTGTCGAATAATTTAGAAGCTCGACAAGAAGATACTTTTCTGACTTAGCCACTAAATTGGTAGAATTCGATATTGTCTGAAAATTTAAATAAGAATGAGTTCTTTTCAAAATCCTTCAGAATTCTGTTTTTGGTATGAAATATTATGTTGTAAAGACAATTAGTTAAAATAAAATTGCATCATGATTTAAGTAAACTATTTTAGATAAAAAGAATCTTTTTGATAGATTGAAATAAAACTAAATGGAATACTTAGCTTGCTGCTAATTTTATAATCAGTTCAATGAGACAAATGTACCTATCACACTTTTCTACAATTTTTTTGAGATATGGAAGGAGATTCTTTGTTAAAGTTCTCATCACAGCCTGCAAGTAAGTGGCAACCAACTTATATTTATATTTAATGATGTTGATCTTCATACAAGAAAAGCTTTGATCTCAAATATTTGTCCACCCAAATATAGAGAACATTTTCACTATATTTGATTTTCTGATTGAGGGCCGCTATTTGCTCATCCCAGACCTAACAAATGTACTGAGGAATGACTTGCATAGTTTGTTATTCCACTGCATCACAGAGTTATTCTGTTATAAATTTTTCTCTCTTTAAGACTGTCTCTTAATTAGTTAATTTTAAGCTTCAAGCTTAAAAAGTTACAATAGAGATAAAAGGAATTTAGATAACTTAAAATCTACAGTAATATTAAAAGGATTATGCACATATTCAAAAAGAAAGAATAACGTGAAAAAATATGCAGGCATGTGAAGATTTCGTTCAAACATTTAATGGATCGACAAATGATGAAATCGTACTCGTATGTTGTGAAAATGGAACGTGCGCATAATATATTACGAAAAGAGATTAAATATTGTATTTTTACAAGATGTTTCAAAAAATAGGCATAAATAATACACACCAAAATTCCTCTGTTTGAAAATAAAAATTGATCTTAAAACTATATCTCTACGACCAGTAGATTTTGTCGATGACGGTATTTCATCAAATCCTGTTATGGATAAATACAGAATATGAATACCCTATATTCCATTTAAATAGTAGAAATGGTCCATTCATGCGCTCTAAGTCAATATTTTGACTCACACACTTACAAGAGAGCATATTTAATATCTCTGGGATGAGAGAGAGAGAGAGAGAGAATTATGTGGACTCTCAACACATACGGCTTTTGTGACTGGAAAACCTCCTCAAGTACAAAGAACCCTTTATTTTTCCGTGAAATATGTTCAATAAAAGCCTTTTCAGTTTCATGTTATTGTAATAACCATTCATCAAAATACTTTGAAGAAATTCACATGAATGCATATTTTGTCAGGATGTGCAACGATGCAAATACAACACTATTGAATATTATAGACTGCCTGCACTTGAAAATGGTCGCGTGTACTAAATTCGAGATTCCAGAGTATCTTATTTTTAAAAGCTAGCGTAAGACTATCGTAAATCTTTACTCCAACATAGTAAAGAATATTTATCAGATTGACGCTTCAAAGACTTTTTAGTCAATCATCCAATCAGCGGATGACATTGATATTGGGAAGAAAGCGTGTTTGAAAGTGATATAGATCAGGATGAGGGATATTCTCGAACAATTAGTAAGCTTATAAGCAGAAATCATGCTTATAAGCAGAATTCATTATCAGTATGCGAAGATTGATAGTAGTTAAGAATTGCAATACCGATATACCGGGATACCGAATACCGGTATTTTGAGCCATTGGTACAGTTTCGAAATACCGGTATTCACAAGTTTAATTACCGGTTTTTCGGTACTTACTAGAAATTTTTAAAATTGTTTCTTATACGTTTAGGGATCGCCAACATAGCAAAATATTGTACGTCTTTGTGTTTATGTTATAGTGTTAATTATTGCACCATGATTAAAACATATTATAAATGAATTAATTTTAAGTCCATTTCAGAAGGTGAAGATATTAAACGTTTTTATTCCACTCATTCCATTGTTCTTATTTTTATTTTCCTAGCTGGTTCTACAGTTCTAATGCTACTCATTAACTCCATCATCAGATTTTTTCATTGCCAGATACAACGGGATAAAAGACTATTAATCTGAACTTAAAAATATAGACATAAATTATTTCTCTGACAAAAAGAACTAAATACACTACTCTCAACTAAGTTCTCGTTGAAAGAGGAATAACTTATCCAAGCTCATTTGCCTTCCTTCATCCATCAACCTCTGTTACTAATATGTCTCCCTAACGGGCGAAATTAATTAGACCAGGGGTGGGCAGACTTTTCCAGGGTGCGGGCTACTTCTAATTCTTTCAAGGAGTTGCGGTCCATCTAGTGTCAGTGGCGCGCACAAGGGTGGGGGCGGGGACACCCTCCCACATAACTCTCCTTTTTTTCGATTCATTATAGTCTCTTGTATTTTGTATGCAAAATGTAATAAAGTATTTGATATTAGTAATTTTTTTTATTAATGTTAATTTTTTATTCAGTAATTTATTTTTTGCCGATTTTTGTTCCCGACAATCGATAACATCAAAAGAAAATTTGTTTGGCTGCGTATTGGGATATGATACGAGAATGTTAGACTTTCAATCCACGACCCCCTTCCCTTTAAAAATTCTTGTGTACGCTACTGCTCAATGTCGTAGGTGTGGTGAGGTGAGGAAACGGTTATTATTATAACTTAATAATAAGTACGGATATGTACTTATATATACCGACATATTTAAAATTTATAAAAAAAGCACTTTTAAAACAACGTTTAAAGCAAAACGCAAAATACAAACTTAATAATAATAACCCCAAAGATAATTATTTCAAATGATACCTTTATCATAAACAATTCAAAATACATTGAAAAAATAAAACATTTTCATCTAAAGTTAGTTTTCTTTGTTATAGTCGGTAGAAGGCTTAGCCTGCGTACTGTCAGCCAATCTTAAATTTCCGTATATAATTACTAACTGGTAAAATTTTCAAGCGGTCACCTCAAAATGTCTCGGACGTCCACATGTCGATCGCGATCGACGTAATGCCTACCCCGGAATTAGACTGTGAATACAAAGTTGCATCGTACAAGCAAGAGAAGTAATAAAATATCAGAATCATCCAAGGCTAAAACTGTCCTATTATATCTCAGAGCGATATTGCACTTGCACAGGATTCGTAGTCTGATATTCGTATATGAGAAATCAAGGTTGTACTTGTGAAGAAAATGCGTAATATTTTGATATTTTCTAAACTGGTGAGTTTGTTATTCACTTTGTATCATACTTTAGGGTTCAAAATGTTTTTCCAGATTCATTATATATATATATATATATATTCGCCATTGAAATTTTGAAATGTGATGTCGTACTCTAGGTTTAATATGATTTCGAGTGTTTGCTTGGTTATATTTGTGTGGGGTATTTTAAATGTATTTAAGTATATATATATATATATATATATATATATATATATATAAAATGGAAGTTGACCGATTTGGTAAAAGATTTTTCACATAGTGGCCTGTGTTGGTTTTTATAGGTAGATTTGGTCGAGGGATAGCTATGTCTTGAAAGAATACTGCTCCACTGTAGGTTTCATTTTTCGTTTATTGAACATCACCCAAAAGCAAGGGCAGTCACATTAACATAATTTACGGAGTTTCACACACACAAAGCAGAAGTAACACTAAGCAGCGACACGGACACATAGTCGACAAAGCACAAAGAGAGAAGAAGCGCGCGTAACCGTGTGTTCAGAGTTTTTTTTAGTGGCGGTGAAGGTCGTACGACTCTTTTATAACAGGAGTCGTGATTGGCTGTAAATGAGCGGGAGCAATTAGATTAAGATTAAGATTATACGCTCGTACAATTAGATTAAGATTATAACAGTCTTAGGCGAAAGAACTAGGAAATAATTTCACGGGGTACAGTTAAGGAGAGTTAGAAGAAGTCATTACATATATATATATAAATAATATACTCATAAGTAATAACCCATCATAATGAATAAGAAAATCTTTAAAGAACAAGTAAAATCAGTTGATAATACTTTGGTTTGGTTTCATTATTTATATGATGAAAAGAATGTGATGGCACAGTGTAAAAAATATTCTAGAGTTAAAAAGAAAAGAGACTAACTAAATCAAATTTAATCAAGTTTAGAGTAAATTTTCTTAAAATATTTTACCCACAAACCAATCCACATTCAGAAGAATTCGGTACAATTACCGAAGATGATGATGATACTAATGTCAATATTGAAAAGGAACTGTCTCTTAAACAAAAAATAGAGTTAGTGATAACTAATAAAATTTCAACAAACCAAAATACAGAAATAAGCTTTATCCAAAATCATCCGACGAGAAATCGATTTATGTGAAGATGAGGGATTTAGAGATAAATACTTGGAAAAGTATATCGCACATTGCTAACAGTATCACCAACTAGCGCAGTTGCCGAAAGAGCCTTTTCGACAGCTGGTAATTTTTGCACAAAATTATGTTCCAGCCTTATTGACAATACAATTGATGCATTATGTTTTTTAAGAACACTTTTCAAAGATTCAGAACGTTTCAAAAATTTGTAATAGTTCCACAGACTGAATAGCGATATTTGCACATTTTTGTGATTTAAATAATTAAGATGTTCCTTTATTTATTTTTTTGTGATTCTTTATATACTGTTATAATTTATAAGTAACAAATTATTTCTTGTGATATTTACACTCTCTAATAAAACTAGCAAATAAAACAAAGAAACACCAGTGTTTTCTTTTTTTTTCTTTCTGAAATTTCTAATGCCGGTATTAAGTTCAAAGAAATACCGAATACCGGTATTGAACTTTTGGTCCGATATTGCTATCCCTAATAGTAGCTGTTAAGCTGCCTCCTCTAAAACCAACTTATGGTTTTGCATCGCTCTAATTCTTGCACAATCCTGATTGTTTATGTGCCGGGTATATATTACTTATCTTCTATAAAAATATTCAAATGCTGATGTTACTGTTTAGTACAATTATTTTGCATTTAAACCGGCCATGACGTGATATTGTAGAGGGGTATCTGCTTAGGTGTTGTTCTCGCCACTTGAATGTAATTCAAAAATTCGAAATTCATCATCAATAGCCCTGGTGTTGCTAAAGAATGTGACTTAAATCAAAATGAAATCAAACATTTCCCCCATTTTCTCAGAAACTATAGAACGTCTAAGGAAAATTCTTTAAAGATTTTTCTACTGAAAGAGTGGGATTTGCAGCTTATTCTTCTTTTGAGAAAGCCCCGTAAATGTGAGGGATCTTCAACACAAGTAAAACGTTTTTAAAACAACTAACCTTACATCAAACACAACTTCTTTTCAGAATTACTGGCTCTGTTTATTTGAAAATAATATTCAAAATTTTTATGTAAATGATGTCTTGGTGAAGAAGAAAAATTGCAATAAATACACATATTTATTTTACTGTGGAAAATTATTTTGTTTTCATTTTATTTAATTTATGTATGAAAAGTATGCCATTGGTGCAAACTTTTAAATTTTTTAAAATTTAAAAAACTATGTATAGTATTAATTTAATGAAACAAAAAAATTTTATAGTTTGCCGAATTTTTTTAGCAGAAATGCATTGCTTAATCTTTTATAAAACTATATTTTAAATCTGAATCTAAAACCTAATATTAAATTAATAATTTTCCACTTCTAAATTAATTTAGCAATACTCCGAAAGCTCTAAAGGTATTTACGGATTTTACACTTTACCATTTACTGTTTCAAATCAGCTAATAACTCTTAATAAAATATTTATACTTGCTATAGACAAACCCCTTTTAGGTTTTAAATTCATTTTAAGTCTTTTGAGACTATAATAAACCCGCACTTAAGAGCACTTTAATTAGGTTTATACTTATATTCATCTGCTTGTGATAAATATTTTCTCTTAATAAACATTATAAAATTACAAAATACTTCAGTATTAACAAGTTTCATGTTAGATGGAAATCAATTCAATTGATTATTTAAGTTAAAGTGCATTTTATTGAGAGTAGTAGCAATATCACATGAACATGAAAAGTACCTTTATGAATCTTAAATTCAGTTAACTTAAGTAAATATATTAGTATAAGTATATTAAATTATTTTCAATAAGAAATAAATTATTTTTCTACATATAAGTGATAGAGTCATTTAAATATAATTTCTATATATTCCATGTATACGTTTTAATCTTTAAAATAATCGAAACTGCAAGTAAATTCTGAAAAATGTATTTCATTGGTAAGAGATATATTTACTCAAAAAGGAGATCACACTCAATCTTTAATGAGTTTATCCAGTCTTTGAATAGTAACTACTGTAGCCCAAAATGATCATTGGCGTGAATTCTAGGTCGGCATTTTATTTACCAAGTTCGAGCCATTGTACTTATAAAGACCCGCAGCGTAGAGAGGAACATATACATACTAGGGTGAATCGGAACAGTTTTGGCTAAATATTTATAATCTTCTTAAATAAAAAGTACAATCCAATGCACATGTTATACATTAATACATATTTACGTGAACATACATCAAGCAGTAGTTTTGAACAATAGCATTTCGCGGTCATGCTGAATATAACCAAATATTCTAAGATTTTGTACACAACAACACAATAGTGTCTTTCGAAGAGGGGGGAAATGTGCGATTTATTACTAATTAAAGCGAAGGTGAGTCAGAAAATAAGTTTCCCCTGTCGACTGTGGACAGAGTTGTGTATTAAAGTCAAAATATAGAATGAGACATTAAAGATAAGACATAACTTTGTTTTTCCACATAAGTACCAAGAACATTGAGACATTTTCCATATCTCTTGATAAGCTTCAAAAAGCCCTCCAGGAAAAATTCAGGGCATTGCATAAGGAAGAAGCGTTTAACGGCTATAAACGAACGACGAAACATAAGGTGAACGTGCAAAACACTGATACACCATTGGGTAGAAATCAATCGCGATTAAACAGATGGATTGGGAAAAAAGGGTCTGGGCTTCTTAAATCTAGCGTTCTGTTGTTGGATGACAATGCGAGCCGACACTCGGTGACAGCAATGCAAAACCATATTGCAACTATTGATTGGAGTGCCTACACCATCCGCCATACAAACCTGATCTCGCTCCAAGTGATTTTCATATGTTCCTGACTTTGAAGAGTAATCTCGCCGGTAGGCGCTTTGCAAGCAGCGCTGAAATAAAAAAAAAAAAGTCGTTAAACGCTTCCTCCGTATGCAAAGCCCTAATTTTTTCTTGTAGGGTTTTTTGAAGCTTGTCAAGCGGTATGACAAATGTCTCAATGTACTTGGTACTTATGTGGAAAAATAAAGTTATGTCTTATCTTTAATGTCTTAATCTCTATTTGACTAGCATGCACAACTCTGACTTCAGTCAACAGGGGAAACATATTTTCCGACTCACCTTCGCATTAAATGCTTCACGTTAGCATGTAATAGAGGTTTGAAACGGGAGTAGCTCAGCTATCGTCCTGGTTACTTAATCGCAATGCAGAATGGACTAAATTCATGACGGTCACATGATAATATAACACGTGTTCTACATTGAATTTAAAACGGACAATAAACTAGCTCGTACTTTTTATTCTATTTATAAAACTTTAGTAAAATTTCAAATTGTTCAGTTGGGTAAACATGCTCAAGAGTTATAAAAAGAAATTTCTGCAAAAAGATTTTAAAATTAAAAAAAAAAGTCTTGTTTTATACATGTACGTTTAAATAAAGTGAGACAAGTATTAATTAAAAAAAAAGTTTCTGTAAAAAGCGTAATTTGGCAACAACGAAGTGCATGAACTGGTTTGCTGAAAATAGATAATTGCATTTATCGTGACTATGACGTCACATGTGTTTTTGAACTTGATTGGTTAAAAACACGTGGTTTAAAATTATCATGTGATTATGACGTCACATGAATTTAGTCCATTACAAAATCTGTCTTTTACAGATTCAAAGTGCAAAAAAAAACTTGACGTAACAATCAAACTTTGAATAATTACAATTAAATAAATATATGGAGGAGTATTACTTCACCCAAATATAACAAGTAAGAATAATAATAACTACTTATCTTGCAATCCTTTAACAGTAAACTTCTAATAACAGGATCCTGTTTAAACTGACGCTAAATGATTCTCTTCTGGTAGAGGCGATCTGAGGGGCCAACCTTTCTGAACACATGTGTAGCAAAGCCGCGTGTTAAGCGAAAGATATGGATGGCTGACAACAAGTGCGGTTGGTCTATTGTCCACTTAAGGGAATGAAAACAATAAAAGTGTCTTTTCGCCTGAAGAACCGAAAAACAGACAGATGGTCATCAAAGGGGCTACGTTACAGGGGAGACACACAGAGACAACACAACTGAAAACTTCTAAGCTCCAACTTGTTTGCTACAGGACTGTAAATGATAGTGAGTGTTCGATTTGTCGAGAGTTTTATAAGATAACAACTTCGAATTACCACGCGTTGTAGTCTGGCTAGTCACAGCTTTTATTTTGAAATATTGAGTGTACCAAAACGTACTGTTTTAGTTCGATATATCAAGGGTTTTTCTAGGGACTGAACATATACTCCGAATTTTCGAGAGGTTCATTTTATCGAAGATTTGAATTATTGAGAGTCAACTGTATATATATATATATATAAATATATAGTATATTATATATTAACATGATCATTATATGAATAATATAGTTTGATAATATATTCGAGATAAGTTATGCTAGTAATAGTATGATTGTATATCTTTACTGAGTTGTGGACGTAGAAAAAGCGAAAAATAATTAAAGTGTAACTACTAAATGAACTCAATTTATGTTATAAATCATGTTTAATTATTTGTGAGGGATTTTTTACATTCTTTTTCGATTGCTCTAAGCAAATTTCTAATTTTAATTAAAGAAATTGTTCTTGACATTAATTTAGAAAAAAAAATATACTTCTGTTTTTTTCTTTTTATTTAGCAAGCATTTGCATGTTAATACTCGCGTTTAAAAACAAATAAGAGAGCGAGAGAATGACCGAGACAAGGAATGACGCTATTAATTTTACTGAACTGTTTAAAAAATGCACGACAATAAAGGGTATTGTATTACTCCTAGTGAGTTTATTTTTTTTTGTCTCATCATCAAAAAATGTTATTGTTATTATTGTTTTATCAAAACATGTTAATTAAAAGCTTTTATTAAGACTTCAGAGTTTGTAAAATAATGAAGAATAATGAAATAAAATGTGGTTAATTTATCATAAATAGTACTAATTTTTTCTTACAATTATGGTTTTTTTTATTTTTAAAAAAGACATTGTTATTAAGCATTTTAGTTGGGATTATTTTTGAAAGAAGAGAAAATGTATTCTCTCTTTCTGATTTTATTTTATTACCTAAATTACTACACTTAGTTTTCTTTCATTTAAAAATATTTATAATTGGTCTTAATTTCAGAATTTTTTTTGAAAGGATATGGTACGAAATACGCAAAATTTTTTAATTTAATTATTTTCATAATTTTCTTTAACAGTTTTTGTGCTCAAAATTTCATAAAAGCTAACCATTTAATTTTTAAGGTAAAAACTTATGCTACTCCTGCAAAAATTGACGTACATATATGAAATTTCATTTATAAGTACGTTAAACTATTTATAGCAAAAGTTGCTATGAGTTTTGTGACAACATGATTGGTATTCGTACAATACTTCTTTTTATGAATGCTTATAGAAAATTCTTTAAAAAATTTGTGTAAATTCTAGCTTCAATTATTATTTTTAAAAAAATATAAACATTGCTTTGATTGAAAAAAATGCATACCAACCTTTGCTCCATGTACTATTAGCAACCATTGAAAAACATTTCCAAGTATTAAACACGATCGGAAAAAAAAGTCTTAGCGTTTTAAATGAAGACAAGTTGGTTATTTTATCTTTCTGAGATAAGTCAGTTTAAAGTTTTGATTTGCCATTGGAATGTGAATAAAATCAAACGTAAAAGTTATCATAACTCTGCGTTTTTAATCTTAGAACTTTCAAATTTTGTGAATTTGTAGAAAAGTATTAAAAAATAATTTAGACTAAAAATATTAGATTTGATTTTTTGACCGATTTTTGTAACCCAATTGAATAGTACATGAATGCAATCATATTTCATAATGTGAAAATAACTATGTTGATAAAATTGGTGTTGAGGGTATATTTAACCGTTTTTTAATTTCCATATAACTTACTACGGTTAAATATGTGAGTATATAAATACTATTTGTGATTTAGAAGATATATATGTATGAAAAACACAAGCATGTGCCGTGTTGTGTGTATGCTTGTCAGGACTTTAGATATCGTATCTCTAGAAACGTTTCTCTAAAAGTTGGGAAATTTCAATTTCACTTCGTTTTACACTTGCTCCAACTAGACTCTTACAATTTAGGCTGTTTGAAAATCTGAGAGGTCCAAATTTTACACTTTTGAAAAATAATCCAAAACTTACAGAATTTCACACACACACACACACACACCACACACACACAACACACACACACACACAACACACACACACACACAACACAAAACACACACACACACACACACACACACAAACAAACCACAACAAAACAATATTACAGAATAAATACATTTATATTTATGAAAAAACAACAACTGGTATTTGTTATTATATTCTAAGGCTTAAGCCCTTTCAAAAATGTCACTGTTATTGAACATGACTCCATTATTTTGATTACATTGTGTACACTATTTAAGATTTTAAAAAATTGGTATGTATATGTAAATTTAATTTAATAATGAATTTGGTACGTCACGCTGCTAATTGAACAATTATTCAAACTACCATATCAATCAAGCTTTTCTTTATATAAAAGGAATATATGAAATTAATGAAGTAATCCGTAATCATTTAATTTATTACAATTTTGAAAGCTAATCTAATTACTAAGTGTAAATTAGGTTAACACTTAAAGGTTTCACAAGTCATTAGAAATAAAGTTCAGTGTCAATAAAATTATTCAGCTTAATTTGCCTTCAAAACACAAAATTAAAACTAGACTTATAATGGAGACCAAAATTTACCACTAGAAAATTTTTCAAAAATTTAATTAACTATCGAGACTTTTGAAGGCATTCGACATTTTTATTTTAATGAAAAAGCTTTTATCAGGAAATTTACTACATTTTAGCATTCTTAATTATCTTGGTCGTTCACATAAAAGTTCCCATTGATTTGTAAATTAAATTATTAACATGTTTTGAAATTCATTAGAATTCACAACTTATCTACATGTCGATAAAGAAAACTGTATGGCCTTAAACTCTATTATTACCTAAATAAACTAATATATTGGAAAATGGTGCAAAAGAATAATGTACAGCAGATGAAATTAATTATATAACAATTAATTCGAATTCCTATGAAATGTTGATTAGCATGAATAAATCAACAAACGTTCTCGAAATACATGTCTGGTATTCCGATTAGCAAAAATAATTTAATTCACGCAAAATAACTGCATGCTAAAAGGAAACTGGTACTCAAATAATGAAAAGTCTATATGTAGTAACTGATAATTATAAAAGAAATACACTAACTACACAAAACTTCAGCAATTTTTTTGATTTTTCTGTAATTCTGTAAGAACTTAATTGGGATAAATGAAGCTCTTAATACAGACGTACTATGTGTACTTAAAGGTTGAAGAAAGCATAATAGCAGAAAAATGAATAGGGCGCATACAGTATGGAGGGAAGCAAAAGAAAAGCTTTATTCACAGAATGGCGTTGATCCAAAACACTGTCTTTCCATTAGGAAGAACAACGAACCAAAGTCCCTTAATAAAGAATATGACCTCCCAAACTGGAACGATTGCATCGCATTGTTTATTTATACTTAACAACAGTTTATCCAACAGCTGTTTTGAGATGGAATTTCCCATTACACAATTAACATATGTGTCGGCTGTCCGATATTCTGCAGTGTATACGATCAATGCCCTAAGGAATACCATATGTCTTCAGTGCAGTGGCATAACGGAAAATAATTGGGTCCCCCCGCAAGGTCAAGTCTTGGGCCCCAAGCCGGATCTTAGAAATATATACTTGCTAAAAAAGTATGCTTCACCTAGTACTGCTTACATAAACGACGAAAAAAATTTTAAAAACCGGAATATTAAAATTTTTTTAAAATTATATTTTATGTAGTTCATTCCAAGTATTGAGAATAACAAAAGTGAACTCGGTTTGCTTTCATAGCTTTGAAAATAAGGACAGGTTAGTAGCGATACCAACAAAAATCAAGTAGGAAAAGTCTGCGTTCACTGTTTTAATAGTAACTATAAAAATTATTTAAAAAGGATAACGAGCTATTTAACAGCTGGTTGGATAACCCCGTGTGTTGAAAACTTCCTGAAGTCGTTTCGGCATTGAATTATTAAGTCTAGTGGTTTCTTCAGAGCTTATATTCTCTCATTCGTCCTTAAGAACACTCTTCTCCAGCAAGTGTATATATATATACAAAGGATTGCCAAGCCATAACATAATGTACCTTTATACATCACGTAAAAATACTTATCATTAAACTTTTTCTGAATGCAAAATCAACCGGAGTCTGAGTAAACGAAGTAAATAATGTATAACATTAGAGAGTATTTATAATATTTATTAAAACTGGAAATCTCTAACGATAGATAATCTAAGAAATTGAATAAAAACGAACACCAAGAAAGACACGAACACTGTAAAATAGTTTTAGATTTAAAATTCTTACTAAAGAAAAAAGGTATCACTTACCTGATTCCTCATTTCTGAATCCTTGGATGAAAAGTTCGATTACATTCTAGCGTAAATACTGCAACTTTTAATAAGGAGAGGTCTTTGTATGAAGCAAAAATGATTTCATGAAAATAAAATAAAAAACTGATACATTCCATTATGCTTTCTTCTCATTATGCTTCATTTGATTGAATACTCATAAATCTATCATTAAATGCTCTCGTTTAAAATGCTCTCGTTTAAAATGCTCTCTATGCTTTTCCAAGGATCGTAATACTATTTTACTTGAAAAAAGCATAACAGATGTACGTTATTTACGACTTTGCTAAATGAAAATGAAACTCATAGGGGGGGGGGCGACTGAAGACGCCAATAATTTTCTCTGCTCCTTCTTAAAAAGTAAATCATGTCTTTTTTCCCCCTAATGTAATGTATACAGTAATAATAACAGTGTTGAAATTTTTGTATCTTCCTTGCATTTTATCGCATTCTCCGTTTGACTGTTTTATTTGTTAGTAATTATGGTTTTAAAAGAAAACCAACTAAAGAAAAAGTATCTCTCGTTGCCTGGATTACAGCAAATGAAAAAAAAAAGTTTTTTTGATTTGGCTATAGGATTAAAGATATGCAATGAGCGTATGAAAGTTTTGATGATGAATGACGTTTGATCGCTGATTGGAAAATCGCTTATAAACTCGATTTCGAAAAATGTGAAGCGAACTTTGAGAAAATCTACGTTCATGGCGTCAGTCAGGCTTTGCCCCCCCCCCCCGCAGTGCGGGGTGCACGTTACGCCACTGCTTCAGTGGAATTCAAATCAAGGTAGAAAGCTGACCCCCCAATTTCTTCTACGGATATCTACTCTTTCTAGAAGTTTCTAAAAGCATGGGACATGTGTAGTTGCGCTTTCTCATCTATAAAAATAAAGTCTGAACCAATGGCATTTCAGAATAGTTGCAGTAAGAGGTGGATAACTTTATTACATTTAAAATTACATTACATGTAGAACTCAAGCTGGACGTTCATTATTTGATATCTTCCCACCACAACCACGTTATAACACCGCCTCAAGTATCTCTTTTCTTTAAATAAAAAGGTTTAAAGTGTCTATTTATCTCTGTATCAACTGGACCAGAAATCATTTGCCATATTGAAAGGATTCTCATCGCTAAACAGAAAGGTATGATGTCAAGTTTTTTTTATTAATTCATTACACCACTGTGAATGGTACCCCCGATGGAGCCAATGGTATGCAGCATTCAGGACACCTGGTTAATAGGTCAAATGTAAAAAGGCGTCTGACCACAATAAACAGGGACACTTGTCATCAAATTGCCAAATGTAGCTGCTAAGCAATGTTACCCACTGGTGTGATACATGATGACACATTATTTACCATTTGTCGTTATTTTCCTTAACGGACCGCCCACCAATCCTCTTTTCAGCTGTATTTGTCCTTAGGAAAGTGTTTCTCAAGCTGTGGGGTACGCCCCCTAGGAGGGCGTGATAACTCTACGAGGGCGACGAGAGCATATTGAAAAGTCGAAAACAAATGATTAATTAAAAAAAATTATTAATTTACTGAAAGTAAGAAAAAAAAATACATTCTGACATAATAAAACATAAAATACACATTTGCACTAATATAATAAATACACTTATAAATGTATCAGTATTGCACCGATGTATTTTATAATTAATTTAACAATACTAGAGGTTTAGAACAAGTTTAAAATTTATAATTGATCCCAAGGGCTTTTGTCATATATAAAATTTTTACAAAAAATAACACTTATCTTGATAATTTGTAGGGCTTATAATTAATCCCTTAACTGCCGATTAAAAGTTGCGTGATTCGCTCTTTTAATGCCATTGTTTTCTATGTAGGAGCGTGTATGTGATGTATTGGGTGTGTGTGTGTGTGAAAAGGAATAAATAAGTAAAAAAACTTCTCTGAACGAAGTAGTAATCCAAAGCAGACACTGTCAAGGTCCATTTATTACATTCCAAAACCTTTAGAATAATTTTATGGATAGCAGTGTACAGAGAAGTTAGTACTTCGGAAAGACGTATATATATACCCAAGGCAATAAACGCTTTGGCTAAGTGGGATGTTATATACGCCGGTGGCACTTAACAGGTTAAAGTCATATTGTAGCTTTGGCGTCAAGTATAGTTTTATTGAATTCAATGCATTGTTATTGTATGGAAGGGGGGTGATGAAAATTATGATTGAATATTGCTTCGCAAATGTTGAAAGTTTGAGAAGCACTGCCTTAGAAAGTCTGCTGGAATACTTTGTCATTTCCAAATTCTTGAGCAACTCTGGTCAAACTATGTTCTGCATCAAACTTTCAGATCGATCTACCTTATGCAAATATTTCCTAATGGTTCATATAGCCATTTTGCCCATATGATTTTATTTCATTTGCAACAAATTAATGGAAATGCACCTTTCCACCTGTATCAGTTGCCTTAACTTTTTCTCGCTGACATTGTCTTCTCTGACACCATGCTTTTGCATGATGTCAGATATGATGCATGTGCTCAGAAATGTCCATATGCATCACTTTTCTCTTGAGTTGGCTGATCGCAAAAAGCATTCTTCTACAGTTTTATTGTTGTATGCTTAAAAACGACTTTGTTGCGAAAGTTTTGCTTACTAGTGTAAATTAATTTTGTATTTTTCGAAACATTTAATGCTTGATATTCTTGAAATAAATAGAAATATATTGTTATAGAAACTCATAAAACTACAGAAGCGTGATGCCAAATGTATCAGCGAAACTTATCGAAATCATGATGGGCAACAAGCACTAAAGATGTAATTATCGCCTGCATTCAAATTGAGGAAAACATAATTCAAGACAGATCTATATTAAAAAGGATTGTTTTTATATAAAAAAACCTGGCAGAGATATAATTCGACCATAACTGAACTTAAACCAGTGGCGCAAAAGCCCATGTGGGCTAATATGCCTATCTCAATTTACGTGACCTAAAGCACCGGGGTGCATGTGCAGAATTTTTGGCCAATTGGTCAGTGAGAAGCAAAACACCCTGTGTCCAGTTCCCAAGTAAGCTTGGTACTCATTTACCGACCCACTGAAGGGATGAAAGGCTTAATCGACCTTGCCCACCTTGGGATTTGAACCCCGGACTTGCGACGTGGAAGCGCAGTACACTACCACTCAACTACTGGGCTCCAATTCGAACATCAGCTCAGCAAAAATCCTCTGCAAATAAACACAACTGAACAAATCTGTTAATGAGATCTCGAATGCAGAGTTTTGAGTTTATTTACACTCATGTCCATAAATTAAGAATAATGAAGTTTAGGTAAAGAAAGAGAGAGACAGAAGCAAAACAAATTTGACTTATTTGTAAATTCTATTTATTAAACCAAAGGTAAAGAGCAAAAAAGATGCTATATATTTGGCATAATTAATAAAAATTGCGATTTTTACTTCCTGGAGCAAATTCCAAAAAGAACCTATTTACAAACAACAGTATAACATGGTTAGTATGATGGTTAATATGGAGTATGTCTCCCGGACGATGCAATACAGGCCTTGCAACGCCTACGTATGCTGAGTATCAAATTATCAATCTGATCTTGGGGAATATTACACCACTCATCAAGCAATAACCTCCGAAGTTCCGGTAGACAGGAGGGAGGGGGTTGACGGGCTGCAATTCGTTGGCCAAGCATATCTCACACATGCTCTATTTGATTAAAGTCCGGTGAGTATGCTGGCCAATCCATACGGGTGATATCCTCCGATTGAAGGCATTCGTCTGCAATGTTTGCACGGTGAGGACGGGCGTTGTCATCCATAAACAGAAATTCAGCACCCATTACGCCCCTAAACAAACGTACATGTTGTTCCAGAATGACATCCCGATAGATGTGGCCTGTTATCGTTACACTCTGAACATGCAGGTCAGTTCTGGAACCAAGAATAATTCCTCCCCAAAAGAGCCATCCTGCACCACCGTAACGGTGTCGTTTAATGGTGTTCTCTTGGTGGTAACGGGTACCTGGCGCTTTCCATATGAACGTCCGGCGAGAATCAGACTGCAAACTAAACCTGCACTCATCGGAAAACATCACACAAGACCACTGTTGCGGTGTCCACAATGCATGCTTTCTTCTCCAGGTTAATCGCAGGCGACAGTGAGTTGCGGTAAGGGGAACACATCTGACAGGCCTACGAGCATATAGACCAATGTGCCCTAAGCGTCTGTACACGGTCTGCCTTGAAACTGTCGTACCGGTAGCTGACGAGATAGATCTGATGCTGTGCTCCGTCTGTTTCTTTTGGCAGTAACTGCCAAATACCTGTCCTCATTCGGCGTTGTAACTCCGGGGCGACCTGTGCTGTAACATCTACTCACATTACCATCATCTTGGAATCGTTGCCAAATTCTGGAGATGACACTCTGGGCGATTCCAAGTTCCTCGGATACTTCCAGCTGGGTACGTCCACATTCCAGTCGTCCGATAATTCTACCACGTAAAAAATCATCCAAATGCTTCCTTTGTGTCATAACTATGCGGTTATTGCACTGAAAGGCTTTTAAAGCGCTTGTAAACAATTTTACTTCTTTACCACCATTCCTTATATACCCCTCTCTTACACTCTCGTCATTGTGACGTACTATCCGCGCCATCTGGTGGTTTCCTGTAATTTGTATATTTTTCTTCAAGATGTGTGTGATAATTCTACAGGTGAAATTTTTATTTTAGAGTTCAATTTCTGTGTGATTCTGAATTATCCTTAATTTATGGACATGAGTGTATAAAAGGGCTTTTCTTTTGTATTAAGAAATCATGTTCTAATATGATAAATTCACGAAAAAGAGTGGATGAATAATGGAAAAATCATATGTGCATGGAACAGTACTTAATTTTACTATTAACATAATAATTCTTCAATCTTCAAATAATGTCTATTTGGACATAGAATGTATTGATGAGTTTCTATACGCTAAAGAAATGTAGATTTTTTTTTTTGAGTTTGTAATAAACAAGCAATCAATTTTCAGATAGCATTATTAAACCATTTCCAATACTCGGTAAAAATATAGCCTATAAGTTCTAATGTAGCCCGAGGGGCGTGGCTGGTTTGTCGCTGGCCTTCTGCACTACGGCAGCGGGTTCGACCCCGGCCCAAGTCGGTGGATTTTCCAGATGCAGAAAATAGACAGCGTATGCCGTATGATTATACGGCATGAAAAAAAAATCCCTTGTGTGCCTGCCCCATTAGAGAAAAGGAGAAGAGCTCTAAAGTAACTTGCAAATTATTTTTTCTTAAAGCATGTATTGTTTTTTAAATTACATAAATATGATTTTTCACCATACTTTAATTAAACATAAAAACTAACAAGAATAAATTTTCTTATATATATATATACATATATATTGAGAGAGAGAGAGACATATCATACTTATAGTATGCTAATAGTAAATTCAATGGAAATGTAAAAGATAAAGGTATATCTAAGACATGAGTTGAAAAAATGGACACCCCCCTCACCCCACCCCACACGCCCTCGCTTGAGCACGCCAAAGATTACATTATTTAATCCTTAATTATAAGAGTATTTTTAGAGATTTATGTATGTGCATATCAATTTGTGATGTAAACAGTGAGTGAAGTCCTTATAATATTTGACGGGTTTTATACACAGAACCTCACCTTATCTAATCCTCTTGGAGGAAACTATACTTTAAGTGTGATTTTATTTCAAAAACCGCTTTCAGTAGAGATGACTTGATTTTATGCTAATTCTATTTAAACCCTGAGTTTTCTGAGTAATTTCATAAATAAGATAAAAATTTAGATTTAAGATTGTTCCAAAAGTTAAGAAGAATTTGTAAAATTGTTCGTAAAGTGTTTGATCTAAAATAAAGGTAACTATTTTAAAAATCATGTCTGCTTCTTCTCCGAACCCTCTTTTACTGGCAACTTACGAGTTGTGACAAGTATATATGTAAAAGTTCTTGAGTTATTTTGCATTTTATATCACATAATAAATATATAAGCAAAATTTTATATTTACACCACTCCTTTATATATATATTTCTTTTACTCGGAAGCTTTTTATGACGTATCTCAGGGAAAATTTTTCGAGTTGTTTGTGGGCGTCTCTAGTTGTACATCTGCAAGGCGAATATGTAATCATTTAATTATTAAGCTATTCTAGTACCCTTGACTTGAATTTTATTCTCTGATACGCAATCAAATTTACTATATCTTCATCGTTTGTGTCGACAACTATTACTCATTCATATAAGTGAAAATGTCTTGAAGCGAACTGAGTGAAAATGTGACTGAACTATAAGACATAAAGATTCATAAAAGTAGACTTATATAGCTTCTTTGTTCGCAAAATTTAACCACTCAACTGCATTCCTTTTGTGTAATAAAAGAAATGTCTTTGGTTGCAAAATTTTACTTACGGGCAAATTAAATCGAGTTTTCTATTTGGAGAACGTAATATAAATTTATTACCTGTTTGTATTGGATTGTGTTTCTTGGATTTTGTCAGACTTTATATTGCACAAGAGAAAAGGAATTTTGTTGAAATGCATAAAGGATGACTAAGGGAACCAGGACATGTTAGAAGAGTAAAATGCCGAAAATAAGACTCTTTGTTTATGAGGCATATATCTTTAAAAATTTCGAATACAGCTAAGATTTTTTGTGTGATTTTAATAAAGATATTTTAATAATTCTGTTGAAATACAAAAACAATTTTTTAATTAATTTTTTTTTCTGTTTAATTTAAATTGGACATAGTTTTTGAGATTTCTTAATACATGCTTAAGTTTAGGTGCCATTTTTAAAAAAAAGTATCACTTAAATATGTAAAATATTTTTTGCCCTTATATAAAACAATATAGTGAACCTATTTTTTTAGTAAAATAATCAGACAGTTTCTTTGAAAAATTATAAAACTTTGTAATTTTGAAAATTTCTACTCCTTTTTCACACATTAAACTATTTTTTTAAAAAAACTATGTACTACTTAGACTAAAAATACAGGTTCACTATATGCACAATATCCTGTATAGAAGTATGAAAAATTTGGAACCATTTAATGCAATAGCTTTCTTTTAAAATGAATCTAATAGCATAAAAATCATGCTTTAGAGAAAAAGTGAAAAAACTGAACATTTTGTAAACTTTTGTTTACATGTTTTTCAATTACTTTTTTTCATATTTTTAAAGTTATTTTATCAACAAACATATAAGTGTTATACCTTTTTAAATTCACGAAAATATGCATTATTTTTTTAATGCTAAAACTGAATTTGGTTGATGTCCAGGTTCTTTTAAAAGGAAAAGCATTCAGTAAAATTTCGAAATTTAAATAATTTCATCTATCCTGGTGTTTATTAAAATAAAGAAATAATATAACTTAAGAAATAAGTAAATTGTTTACATTTAATAATTCTATTTATTTTGAATTAATGTGTGGGCATTTGGTTGCTGTTGTTTCTTATTCCCGAACGATTTGGCACATGTCAGATCAGCTGCAAAAGGTTGTTGACCACCAAATAATCTATAATAATAAGGGTATCGCAAGCTTGAAATCTACAAATCTGAAGTAATCCCAAAACAGTGACGTAATCTTGCATATTTTATTTATTTCTGATAGTAAATATTAAATATTATTCTTATTTTGATAAAAAATTATAAGTATTGCTGTGAGTGGCAACAGTTTTGCTTTGTGTACAAAAGAATAATAAACGAATGAAACTTATGAATGGCGTTGTTGTTTTTAAATGTTAGTTTAATTTCTGTTTAATGCTTAATTATTTAATATCTGGTGCCGAAAATTAATTGGAAGAAATCAAAGAATTATTATTTACGTGAAATATTGACGCCTGATACTTGAATTACGAATTACGATATATATTTTTAAACAATGGCGCCAAACGATATACTGGCGAACTTAAGGTATCCGACTAACCTAAAACTGTGAATTTTGCCAAAAATTGACAAATTTGTTTAATGATTTTATTTTATGGGCCATCTTATTAGCTTTATAAAAATACCAAGTGTATCATTTTCCGTTTACTAGAACAAAAACTACAAGTGTTTTAATAAAAGCAGATGCCATTACTTTAAGCAAGATGTCATACTTTAAAACGCGTTTTACTCGAAATGTGATTTTTTGAAAATAATCAAACGGGGTCAGCGATTGCAAAAAAAAGTTTTGAACATAATTAACTGAAACTTTTTCTGTAAGTTCTGTATAACAGTAGAATTTTTTTAACCTTCAGATTCATCAATCACTGTTTTATTACAAAATTTACAGTCCCTTACCAGAGCCAGCTGTCTAAGATTGTTTTCATGGTGAATTTGCTTGTAATTGCTCAGTAATTATTATTTCTTTTTAAACCGATATCAGTACTAACATTCATTTTGATTAAAAAATGAGAGTGGGTGCTTAATATAAATTAGATGGCTCTATAGTGGTTATATATCACGTTTCAGCCAGGATTTCATGCGTGGGATACGTTTTTCTAGGTACAAAGCTTTTACAACTTCTAGAATTGCGTTGATTTTGTAATATCTATGCAAAGAATTTGAATACAAGGAAATTGTTCGTAACAGAAATACTTTTTAAAGAAAGGCCGTAAAGGAAATTAAATTTTAAAGATAATTTTTCACTTCCAATGCATTTTTTTAAAATTATTTTCTTAAATTAATATTTATTTCTTGAATAGTTTGAACCTTTTTCTTTCGATAAAAGAGAACAATCTAAAGGGCATCAGAAAATAATACTATTCATATTGTTTAACGATAAAACTCTTAATTTGTAGTGACACTGTAATAAATAATTTGCCCTTTGACCTCTGCGTAGAGCTGTGGGTAGTCTATTGGTTAGAGCATTGGACTCCAGACCTAAAGGCCTGGATAGAAGCCCGATGCTAACAAATACCCTCGAAGTACACAGAGTACGTGCTCGTTAAATCAGCTGGTCCTAAACTCTTGTGGGCTGTCGCAGCAGACATCACGGGTGCAGGATGCTGACGAATATTTCCCTTCAGTCTATGCCTAAATTGTGAAGGTGGAGATAGGCGGTGTCGCCATCTATCGTGTCGAAGTCCAACCTGTCTCAGGTTCTGGCAACTGTCCTTCCTTCTCTTCAGGAAGGACACGCCAACAACAACTTCTGTGAAAAATGTTGTATTTGTATTAAACAATGTTTTATTTATCTGTTTCTTTTCATATAACAGTAAAACATTGTGCATTTTTTTTTGCTCCAATATATCTTGAATTGTGAGAAAATCCTTATGAATATAGAATAAAAAGAATTTATGTAACGAAACACTGAATATTTATTTTAAATTCGGAAAAGTAGATACCTAATCGTATTCTAAATAATCAACACCTAGTAGTTATGATGTTTAGGTAGTATAATTTTTTGTGTGAATCTCAGTCATATAAGAAATCGAGAAGAGCAGAAACTTCTTTTTTAGTTTTAAGCAGTCAGACATTAATGTTCTTAAAACATTTCTCAGATCATAAGTAAATAATCTGTGTGGCTACATTTACTGGTTGCCTAGCAACCGTAATTTTGAAGAAACGTAAAAGTGGATAATTTTTCAGATATTTCATATATGTTTTATAAATATTATTACAAGAAAAAAAAATATTCAAATTATATTTTTTCGCAAAAAATGAAGAAAGAATAATATTCAAAACATTCTTTTATAAAAAAATACTTCTATAATAAAAATATTTAGCCTATATATAGCTAGGGTTCCTATACTAAGTTTGAACTAAGGTTCTTTAAGTATATGATTTAAAAGTGAATTTAATCATATTTTGCTATATCCGATTAGAGAAATTTTAACAAAAAACACCCGTTATTATTTCAATCAATTGTAACTCTGAAAATGAGGTTAATTTTTACCCCGATATAGGAGAACTAGCTATATGTAGGCAAAATATTATTATTATTAATATTATAGAAGCAATTTTCCTAAAAGATGAATAGTTTGAATATATATAATTAATTTTTTGCCAAAATATTGCGTTTAAATAATTCTCTCTTGTAATAATATTCTTAAAACGACTTTAGATCCATATTCTAATTCCACTGCCACTAAACATTAAAAAGCTATTCACTTTTTCAAAATCAAGATTGTGAACGTAGTCAAACATTACGCATTAAAATAAAACATTTTATAACAGCATCTGTAGCGCGTTCTATTCAGGTCTACTAATCCTCCTGGGGCAAATATTCTTTAACTGTGATTTTAGTTTAAAAACCACTTTCTCCGTCGAGATGACTTGAGTTTATGCAAATGTAACAACTATTTAAGGGTCTGTCGCTGAGTATGGGAGTTAATGGTTAATCCAGGGGTCGACAACTTTTAGCTGTGGCGTGCCAAACCAATCTACCAATAGGATTCATCGAGTCACACAGTAAGACATTTTTGAAACAGTTCGATTCCTGCGATAATACGTGCAGAGTTAGCGAATAGAGGTCAAGAATATACGTAGGTTTACAGTTTTATTACGTATTCTTCTTACCTCATTTAAATGTATTTCTTAACATAAAAACAAACAGCATAAAATATAATTATTTTGTCAACAAAAATAAAAAAATTAAAAACTGTGCATATTTTATGTATTTTTAAACATATTTATTAAAATAAGAAATAGACAGCATAAAATGTATTTCCCTTCATTATAGTTAAATAAAAATTTTAATGCGAGCCTATAGTGTTTGCACTTAAATATAGCTAAATCAGGGGTATAAAGTGTGACTCACAATTTGACACTATTCTTGACATTCGGTGGTTTAACAATTTTTTTTTTGTAGACTCGAAATATTTTTCATATGAGGAAAGAATTGCTCCCATAGATATGTAGAACCAAAGGCAGAAAGCAGAGAGTATATAGAATTTTCTCTCTGCAAACAATCAAATCTCTCCAGCAGATATTCAATAATTATAAAATTATTGAAAATTTATCTCTTGAGTTATCTTTCAGATTTTTTCTTAGTTCCGTAAATGTCCATAATTCTGAAGGTGTTTGTCAAATTAGGTCTCTTACAAATTTATCAACTTCCAAACACTCAAAAATTGACAAATTTGTTGAGTAGTGTAGATTTCCACTGAGAATTGTACCGCATGCCACATGTGGCAAGTGTGCCATAGGTTGCCAACCTGGGTTAATCATTGGTCGATAAGTCAAGTATTGGAATAGGTGAACAGCAACTGAGTGGTCGCGAGTCCTGAGATTAAAAGTCGACCAGGAAATAGTGAAATAATCAACATTCGGGCTATCGGGCTTCGAGTAGAATCATAACAAGGAGTTTCAATACAGATAAGTACTTTTAAAATATCCGAATGGTTGCAACAACTTTTTTTTCAAAAAAATGGAGATATGTGGATTTTTTTGTTGTTTTAGATTTTTTTAGTACATTTTAAGAAAAATATGCTAAAATTAAGAAGAGAAAAATAAATTATCATAACTAAAATGGGAAAAAATGGGTAAAAATTGACAAAAATAACATAAACGCTGCCCATTCTGTACCAAAGGTTTATAAACAAATTTTCAATTTTCCAATTCTGATCTGTTGCTATGTTATTCATTTTTGAAATGACCTTAAGGATAAGAGATATTTTAATTTTTACAAAAACTAGAGCAATTTAGTTCAGTTATTATATGAAATGGCTTTAAAAAACAGTGATTATATTCACATCAGGGACTGTAAATTTTGTAAAAAAGAATTAATTGATAAATCTGAAGGTTAAAACACTTCTACTATTATACAGAACTTACACAAAAAATTCAGTTAATTATTTTCAAAACTTTTTGAGCAATCACTGGCCCCGTTTGAGCATTTAAAAAAAAAACGCATTTTGAGTAAAACGCGTTTTGAAGTATGACATCGTGTTTAAAGTAATGGCATCTGCTTTTACTAAAACACTTGTAGTTTTTGTTCTAGTGGACGGAAAATGATAAACTTGGTAATTTTATAAAGCTAATAAGATGGCCTATAAAACAAAATTATTAAAAATTGTCAATTTGTGGCAAAATTCACAATTTTAGGGTAGTCGGATAACTTAATAATCTAGTTATCCGATTACGGGTTAAGATTTGATATTGCTCCCAAAGTTAAGTTATAAAAGTGTATTTCACAAATTTCCTAAGCTAGAATAAAAGTAGTTATTCTCTCTCCCTCTCTCTCTTATGACCATATCTGCTTCTTCCTCGAACCCTCTCACACCCGTGATGCAGTGGTATAAGTAGAGCTATGTAAATAATTTCAATGTGTGAAATATATATATATATATTTCCCTTCATTTCTTCTATTTCTTCTTTTATATTTTTCGCAAATTTGAATTTTATGGTTTGATTACAAATGGATTTTATTTTCGAAACTTATTTTTTTAATGATTAAAAATTTCTGATTGTATTATGAAGAACACTGAACATTGATAAATAATAGCCCGTAATTAAATCAAGATGGCACGAAATCCTAATCCTAATAATATTATAAATGTGAATGTAAGTTTGTTTGTTACGCTTCCACACTTAAACCACTGAACCGATTTTAAAAATTCTTTCACCAATGGAAAGCTAAATTATCAGCATGTAACATAGGATATATTTTATTCCCGTATTTCAACGGGAACGGAAACAATACGGGTGAACACCAAATTGTACGCCAAGCTGAACTAATGAAGTCGTTGTTTTGGTTAATGGCGACCGATGCTCTCCACGAGACATAGTGTTCGCACACATGATAATATGCTGACACGTGTCATAATTTTTTTTACTGATAGCTCACTATCCAATTAAGTAAGGCATTACCTGTTTGGGATGCACTTTTAAAAATAATAAATTAGAGCTTCATTATTAAAAAGCAATTCCATAAACAAAAAAATTTATTAGATTTTGGTTAGTTTTAATCCTATTTTTTCTTTATTTAGGTACATTTTTTCTGTCACATTTAAGCAATAGTTATCCTAATCCTAATCCTAATAATATTATACATGTGAATGTGAGTTTGTTTGTTTGTTAACGCCTAAACCACTAAACCAAGTTTAAAAATTCGTACTGAAAGCTCTATGATAATATTAAATCACAGTTTCATAAAAAATTTTGATTTACCGAATATTTAATAATTTGAATTATTTATTTTTTTTTTGAAAAAATAATTTCATTATAAGTTCCTGTTTTGCACGAAATTTTTCACTTATACTGAGCCTAGATATTTTATATGGAGATATTACTATGAAGAGATTTTTACTATACATTACTATGGAAGAAGCCATGCGATGCCAATCGCCGAATAAAATTAGTAAACTTCATACAATACTTACAACATCTCACAGTTTTCTAATCCTCAAACCCTTTGGAATAAGTACAAAGAGTACATGGTGGAAGATATTTCATGATTACTGCATCAAGTACATGCAAATAATTGGAAAGAAGCTATAAGATTTTGGAATGATTAGTTCGCGACGAGTCGACGGAAAAGATTTTGATTATAAATTGTACGAGATTTAGGTACTATTGTATAATTCTCGTACAATCTCGTACAACATCAAAGAACTGAATTATTCTTTCAATTGACTCCAGAACAAAGTCATGTTTTCCATCAAGTGTTACGTATAATAGAATCCGGCAGTGGTGCACTTTTTTTTCTCGATGCCCCCTAGAGGAACCAGAAAAACGTTTTTGCGAAACTTATTATTAATGTCCTTCAGAAAAAGCCAGAAGATATAGCAGCTGCCGTGGCTTCTTCCGGTATAGCTGCGACACTACTGACCGGTGGTCGTATTGCACATTCCGTTTTAAAATTACCGTTGAATCTTTTACATAAGGATTTAGCCATCTGAACAAATAGTTCTCGAGGCATGATGCTTCGACAATGTAAGTTTTTGGTGTGGTATAAAGTATAAAGTACGATGTCTCACAAGGAAAGCTATAGAAATGTTAAATTTGACTCTTCAGGATTTGCGAGGTAGTACGGATATTATGGGAGGATTGGAAGTTTTATTGCTGGTGCTTTCCGAGAAACTCTCCCAGTAATCCAGAGGGTTAGACTGGAAGATGAAATCAGAGTCTGTATTAAATCATCAAGCTTATGGGCGAAAGTTGAAAAATTCAGTCTCAAAACGAATATGAAAGCACATTTTCATAATGATGTATATTCGGGACATTAGAGTGCAGAGACAGTATTGAAATTCGGCGATGAATGTTTGGACGTAGATGCTGAAGTTTATATTTTACTTTCCAGAGAATATTGTAATTTAGCAGATAATAATATGGATCTTATTGTTCATGTTTATCCGGGTTTGAAACAAAATTTAAATTGTGTTAATTGTGGTTGTGCACAAGATCAATATTGGCGCCTAACAATGACATTGTCAATAAAATCAACAGTGAAAGGACGTGCGGGAGGAAATGATGGAAAATTTATCAATGGATACAATCAGGAATACAGAACAAAGTACTTTATTTCCCACAGAGTTCTTAAATTCGCTTGAACTTTCGGGTGTACCCTCACATAAACTTCAATTAAAACTATATGTACGAGTTATGCTTATGTAAAATCTTGATACTGCTTGACTATGTAATGGAAGGAGGCATCGATTCACAAAATTGATGCAGAATATACTTGGTGCCACTATTTTAACAAGTGCCGGAAAAGGGTAAAGTGTATCACAAACCTCGAACTCCAATTATTCTCACTGTCCTACCGTTTCAATTCAAATGAGTTCAATTTCTAATTAATCTCAGTCTGCTGTTATTATTAACAAAGCGCAAGGACGAACATTGCAGGTAGCAGAGGTGCATTTAGAAAAGCCATGCTTTGCCTAGGCCAACTATATGTATCCTGTTCGCGTGTATCCAGTGCCTGAAATCTTCGCACATTTGCTCCTGACGGAAGAAAATATAATGTAGTATACAGTAGCATCCTAGAATAATAATAATCTGTTTGAGCTGTTTTATAAAGAGGAATTATTTATTAAACGTAAATACTTTCAACTTTTAAAAATATTAATAGTTTAAATTATTGAATTTTTGTTGTTAAATATTATAATAAAGTATGTTTTTTAAAACTAAGCTCAATTTCAGATTTTTAAAATTTTTGTAGTTCCAGTCAAGCAATAAAAATTATCATACTATTTTATTTACTTTTTAATGATAATGATTATGACTTTGACAGAGTTACTTAAAAGACATCAACGCGAGCGACGTCACGGGTAAAAGCTTGCATAAAATAAATTAAAACATTACAAGATATCACATAAAGGTTTATTATATTTTCATAAATAGAGAAAATTCTGAAAATATACAGGTAATAATAGTAATGATGGCAATAATAATAAAATGGCTTTTTATTTTTGAAGAATTTTCAGATTTTTATTTGCTTTATGAATATCAATGAAAAGAAATAATAAAATGCATTAAAATATCTTCTCAATTCGGAATCTTTTCTAAATCAAAATACTAATGACTTGTGCTATAATAACAAATGAATTTTTAGTTTTATAAAAATATTTTTTTCAAAAATATTCATGAGGATTAACGATAATGAACTTTTATGATCCGTTTTATTTTAAATGGAATTTTTGTTCTTTTTTAATTTTGTTCCTCATCTGTGCAGTGGAAGAGAAATCAATTTGTTTTTGTGAATTGTTACTTTATTAAGGACATTTTATGATCGTTTTTACTTTCTGATTATTGTGCTTCATTCTTTGGAATCAAGGGAAAGTATTCGGAATAAAGCTTTAAAGTATTTTTTGAAACATGCACCATTGCATTTAAGTAATTCAGTTGCATTCGAAAATCTGTACTTTAATTCATGACTTTAAGTGGTCTATAAGACCTTTTTATAAAGTTTTCCGTAAATCTCTAATGCTTTTACTACTTTTTTTAATTTTACTGTGACGTAAAGTAATTGTTCCGTATTGTGTTTTTATCGCCTTTGGTGACGGAACTCTCACCAAATTGGCAACCCTTGTAATCTTTCGAAGAGAGTATAAAATGCATTACGCACTTTCACTTTTGAGTAGAATTCGCAATAAAGCTTTTTAGACGAACAGTCCGCATTCTTTATTTGAACCAGCCTATTACGCTCCGCAACATAGGTCCTTATCGAGCCAAAGGTACAAGTATTTTTGATGAACAACTAGTTCACCCGCAGTTTCTTTGGATTGTGGATTTTGCCGTTAATCATCCAGGCAGGATTATGACTTCTAGCGAAACCGGAATTACTATGTTAAACCGCACACACACACACACACACACACACACACACACACACACACACACAACACACACACACACACACACACACACACACACACACACACACACCACACACACACACACACACACACACACACACACACACACACACGTGGTAATATCAAATGCCAGCTTACAAAAATGGCAAACGCTTTACAGAAACAAACGGACCTAACGATACCTGAACTTCAAGCTAAACTGGATGTTGTGTCAAAATCACAGGATAAAAATTCGAACTATTGAAGAACGACTATTATAAGATCACAAATTATACTGAATACGCTGAAGCTGAGCCAGGTCTGAATTCATTGGAGGATGATCTGCAAAATTTTGAGGTACGTCTGAAAACGTCTATTAATAAATTTAAATACGATGCAGAATCTTTGTCAATTCTCAACAATAGTCAGACTAAAGGCTCCCAAATAAAACTACCTAAAATTCCTCTTCCAACTTTTACCGGGAAATTGGAAGGAATGGGGTTTATTCAAGACTCAGTTTTATGATCTCATAATTGAAAATTCTCAGCTTTCGGATAGTGAAAAACTACATTATTTGCGCGGTGCTCTGAGGGGAGATGTTAAGATAGTTGAAACTTCTGCTGATGACTTTTATTCACTTTTTAAAGCTCTTGAGCAAAGATACGAAAATAAAAGAGTTATTGTTGACTGTCATATCAAAAATATTCTCAATGTGCAGGCAATGAAATACGAGTCCTCTGGAGATTTGCGCATCTCTCCTATTGTATAATATTAAGAAAAATCTTAGATCATTAAAAATCTTAGACTTCGAAAAAGAGATAAATTATCAAACGCGTTATTATTAAATGTGGTTTTGGATAAATTAGATCGGGAAACAAGAAAGCAATACGAATTAACATTAAAAGACAACGAAGTTCCTGATTTTCATGCGTGTTTGGAATTTCTGGAGAGAAGATATCAAATTTTGAGCAGCATTAATAGCAACATTCCGAAAAAATTAAATTATGAACGATCAAAATCATTTGTTATTAAATCTAATAAACCGAAGTTTTGTAAGGTCTGTAGAATGCAAACGCACTCATTGTATCAATGCCATAAATTTAAAGCAAGAACTGATTTGGTTAAAAAACTTTGAGTTTGCACAAATTGTTTAAGTGAATTTCATGCTTGTCAAAGTGCAATTCAAAAAATCTTTGTTTTGTCTGTAAGCAGAAGTGTCATACTTTGCTTCATAAATACTCAACGCCATCAACTAACTGCAAAACTGACCTGGAAACATTGGGTCCTGACTTGAATTCTTCACAAATCTTAAGCCATTCGGAACCTGATTCTTCTTCGGAAAACACTCGCGTTTCATTCCATACTAATGGAAATAACAGTATTTTGATTAACACTGCAATAGTTTATGTGAGGGATTATTCTGAAGGAATCGGACAACCTTTGCGTGCTATTTTAGACTGCGCTTCAGAATCAAGTTTTATTAGCTCACACAAGATCAGCAGAGAGAGAGAGAGAGAGAGAGAAGCTTTGGGATTGCAGAAAGAAAAAGTAAGCATTCCGATCAGTGGTTTGAATGATGCATCTATTTATATATAAACAAAAGAGTTCCGCTCAAATAATAATCCACCGCTTGGGAGCTACGTCCTACGCCCCCCGCGCCGGGGGCCACTTGATTTGTTTATTTTATCTTCCATGGTCTATCTGTTTCGCCCACCTTGGGCAAAAGCACTGCGCGCTGAGGCCCGCGTATATCTAATTTTAGTTACTTTTTAGTAGAATTCGCAATAAAGCTTTTTTGACGAACAGTCCGCATTCTTTATTTGAACCAGCCTATTACGCTTCGCAACAGTAATAAAAATGCAAGTATATATATATATATATATATATATATATATAAAGAATATTTCCATTAAAAATGGTTTAAGCGATAGATTTTTTAAATTCATTTCTGGTGAATAGGAATTCCAAATTATTTCTTTTGAATTGAAAGTTCTAGCAAATCGAAGTTGCAAACAAGGAACTTCAAATAATTTTTCAGTACTTTTAGAGTGAAATTTAACTAAATTTTATGGCTTTTTATCCATTTAATGGATAATACTGTAACTAACTTGAGGTTAATATTTCCTATCTTTATAAATCCTTACTATATATATATACTACATTTAAAGTATTATCAAATTTACAAAAGAATAGTCTTGAGAAACATAGATTTAAAATTTTAAAATATAATTTTAAAAACAAATTTTACACATTACGTTACTAAAACACTCCTGCTTTGTATTTAATACATTAAATCTTCTTCAATTTGTCACACTTTTCTTACATTGGGCTTTTTTTCCCTTGTTGATTTTGCGTTAACAAAGAATGTCATTTCCAGTTACTGACTTGAATGATGTCAAAAGACGAGTAATCTCTCAAGTTATTGTAACTTGCACTACTGGCAAGGACTTTCAAAACATTTAATAAACAGTTGAAACTTGTGTTAAAAATAATTACAGAAATATAGGAACCCAAATAAAATATCTTTATAAAAGTTACTTTCGGAACAATTTGCCACAAATAGCTGATAAATTTGCTTGTGTATGGGGTATTACCATGTGTGATGTATGCGGTTGCATGTATGCACGAGGCATGAGCCTCGTTTGCATGTATGGGGGATTACCATGAAGGCATTTTTCTACTAACTTTTTATCTCATGATTTGTTTTACCACATTAATGTTACACAGAACGGATTGAATTTTTCTGTGTATTGCTTTCCAGTTGATTTTTGCTGATTTATATGCATTCCAATTATCAATCTAGGTTCGACATTTGATTCTTTCATACGTTTTTACGCTTTGAACAGTAGAAAAAATACCATTATTGTAGTACATTTCTTTGGTTCAGTGTTATGAGTGCTATTAATAATAGCAATTGCATGACAGTTTCTAATTATGGCCACCATAACATTAGAAAGTTTCCTTTCCTACAGGGGTTTTTCTGACCTTTTTAAAGCTTTTGAAGTCGGTTATTTTTTCTAGATGGCACATATATTTGATGACTCTCTTTTGCATTATACACACCTTTAACAGAAAAATATCCTTGGGAATCATCGTTGCCATAAAAATCAGCATATTTCAAGAACCTCCTATTACCAGAAAGTTCGAACATCCTAAAAGCATTAATCGTTTTTTCTTTCTTAACCCTATAAGTGCAGCGGGTTTGTATATACGTCCTGCTGAGCTGGTGCCTTTAATGCCCCGGACGTTTATACTCATCCTTCTAAAGGATGACTTTTTGTACTATGCTGCTCTGTTTAAAGCTAGTCCCAGGGCTTTGGAATACAATAGCATGGCATTGACAGTACTTTAAAAGAATTTACTTATTTTGGAGAAGAGGTAGGGAAGGAACTTAAAAGTGTATATTCCAGGAACGAGGAAATTCATAGCTAAGCAGTTTTCCTAGTTTTTTTTTCGTTTGAGTGTTCTCTTTTCTACTCTTCCTTTGCTATCATTTTTGCTTATCATGGGAAATAAGAGCTTTTAAAATTTTTTTGTACGAATGCACTGAATGTGATATTACTTTATGTATTCAACCATGTTTCAGGATATATCACAGAGTCGATAAATTATCATTTATTTTTATTATATTGTTGACTCTAGAGATTAAATATTTTATTTTCATTTTATTATTTTATCCTTTTCTTTTCTTTCTTTTTTAGGGTAAAAGTAAACAATTTTTAGAAGGAAAAACACGCGTTTTCTTTTTCCTCAATAAAGCCGCGTAAAAATGAGCGCCCGTGCTAAAAAGGTAGCAATGAGGGGAGGGGGGATTTTGTAACTGTTCCTCGACAGTTAAGGAGTTAAAGCAGACACCAAACGATAGCAGGAACATGAATGTCCGATTGGACTACAAATTTTCAGTTTGTTGTTCAGAAAAACATTGCCATTTCTTCTGAATTAAACGATTTCCAACTGCAAACGTTGGATTGAAAGATTAAAATAGTTGTCAATTGATAAAATAAAACAAAACAAATATTAGAGCTATATTTTAAATGTATAATGGGTAGAAACTACGAAATTTAGCTTCAAGAAGCTGACTTCCGTTTTCAATTTCGCCATTTCCAATTTCTTTTGACAGATGTAACAATATTTTAAACGTCTGTAGCTTTTTTCCTAATTATCACTGAATAAAAATATTTAGAAAGCTAATTATCTGAATTTTAAAATGATAAAAAGAAAATGGGATTTTTGATTGAAAATGACATTTTTAGCGTTTAGTTCGATACATTAAAAGAAAAATACCCCCCCCCCCCCTACATTACATCTTTCATAATTATCTGAGTTTGAGCAATGCGTTTGAATGCCCACAATCTATGCACACGTTGTGTAAAAAGTAAAATAAATAAATAAATAATTAAGAACTTCAATATTATCCTGCCATGAAAATATTATTTGCGCAAAATGTTCCCAAGTTAATAGAATTTCCAGTCAATAACAGAATTTTGAAAGCACTTCTGATATATTCTTTATTCTATCCTCGTAACATAAAAGATAAAAGGGAAACTTTGAAAGCATACTTGAACATCACGTTTTCTATGACTGAGTAAAACCACTATAGACTAAACTTCTGAATCGGCATTGCTAGCACTTTTTTAGCTAAAACACATAATTTTATTCGAACTGACAAAGATATATTCAATTACATTAAATATAACAAACCATCTTTTGTAGATGTATCTGTTGTCAAATATGTACAATTCATCATAATCTCATTCTATGTGTGTGTGTTGCGCGTATCATTTCAGAATAAACTCCAAAAAACCAAAAGATGTACGCCAGCGTAGGGTTCTGTTAGTAGTTGTATAAGAGAATACATCTTTTGTTTTCATGTTTGATTTTGGAAATTAAAATAATGAATAAACAGTTGGAGGTTAATTTTTTAACACTTTACTTTGTACTCGGATAAAGTTTTCTTTTCTTGAATACTTATTAACTCTCTCTCTATACAGTTCTATTTGCTTTACACAGTATTTGATAATACTCCAGGAGGGTTTTAAATGAAAGAATTTTTACCGATTATAAAATAAGAAGTTTTTTTTACATTAATAATATAATTACTGAAACAAATATGCTAAATAAATAGGAAAATAGTTATCAATTTTATGTAATAGGACACCTAAATTAAAATCTAATTATCATAAATCAAAACTATCTTGAAATTTAAATAAAACCCAATGCAATGTACAATATACATCCCAATTTTGTTTTATCTCTTTATGAAAAGAATTATATATCTGAACAGGGACAACCAATCCTTTTAAAGAATATTCAATATATGTATTTGTAATTAATATATAGCTTATTATAAGCGAGGAATTACATTTCAAGATTTTTGCTCTTTAATGAAAGTCTAGAAAATGCATTACATAAGTTTTACTAGACACAAAAAAAAATTCATATTTTGAATTTAAAATTTCTCATAGTTTTTTTGTGTGAAATTCTACATTTAAAATAAATTTGACGTGCTATTTGATGGCGGTGTAATGTCATGTTGCTACGTCTTGTATTGAATGGAATATAACAATGATATTCAATATTGTAGAAAAGGCAATTTCAATTTCGTTTGGTGTAAAAAAGCTAATATTTGCAGAAAAAGGGGGGGGGGGAGAGAAGGTGAATATTTTTTTCGCATTTTTCAAGAAAATTACTTGAAATGAGAACATTTCTTTTGATATATCCATAAAATTAAAAAAATCATTTAATAGTTTCCATCTTTTCTGACAACCCATGCCTTACTTCAAATGCTGATGCTAAAAAGAGATGTATTTGTACTAATGTGTTTCACATTTTGAAGTGAGGTTTCAAATTATGGTTTGTGTACCTGTGGAAAATAGAATTTTCAAAAGGTGTGTAAGCGGCTGTAAGAAGAAACTATGAATAACAAATAGAAATTCGTTAATGATTTACGAATAATCTATCTTTGGAATTAATTTTGTTACCAGACAAGCAGATTAACGAAACAGTTATAACTCATTGAATTTTAGTTGTTCTTAGACAAAATCACAATTTTTGTTGATTTTTCTTAAACGATTCAAATGACAAAAATCCGTCAAAAAATAAAATCTAATTTTTGTAGCCTAAATTATTCTTTATATACTTTTCTATAATCTCACAAACATTGAAAGCTCTAAACTTAAAAAAAACGTAGAATTATGATAGCTGTTACGTTCGTTTTTATTCATATCCGTATGACAAATCAAAACTTTAAACTTACTTATCTCAGGATGATAAAATAATGAGTTTGTTTTCATTTAAAATGCTAAGACTTTTTTCTATTGTGCCTAATGCTTTGAGTTTTTTTTCCTGTTGCTAATAGTGCCCATAACAAAAGTTGGTATGCATTTTTGAATCAAAGCAATACTTATTTTTTTAAAATTAGCCGAACTCAGATTTTATACATTTTTTAAGGAATTTTCAATAAGCATTCATAAAAAGAAGTATTGTACCAATACCAATGATTTTTTCGTAAAACCTATATCAACTTTTGTTATACATGGTTTGACGTACTTGTAAATCAAATTTCAAGCGTGTACGTAAATTTTTGTAGGAGAAGTAGCATTTTAAAATCACGTCATTAGTTTCAAATTTTTTCCTTAAAAAATTAAATGGCTAGAATTTTATGAAATTTTGAGCACAAAATCTGTTTACATAGTATACACTCATAGGAAACAACCAAAAAAAAAAAAAAAAAAAATTGAAAATCCTTAAATTAAAATTTTTTGCTTCAATCGTACGATATCCCTTTAATAATTTAAACAATTTGATAAAAGCGAACATTTTTTATATTTTTAAAGGATTTGATTAAAAACTCACTTTCCCCATTCTTTTGTTCTAAAAGTACCTTGTGCCTATCGAATATTTTTCATTGAAAAACAGAATTTTAAACTTTACTTAAAAAAGATCAATTGGAAATTAAAATCTGTAAAATTATTAATAAATTATGTATTTATAGCAGCATTTCTCAAACTGTGGGGTGCGACCCCCAGGGGGGCGTGATAACTCTGCAAGGGTTGGGGGTGCGAGCATATTGAAAAGTCGAAAACAAAAGATTATTTTAAAGAAAATTATTAAATTACTGAAAGTAAACAAACAAAATACATTTGGATATCATAAAAAATAAAATACACATTTACACTGATATAAAACACTTATAAAATTGTATCAGTAGTGTAGAAAGTATTTTATAAATTATTTAACAATAGTAAGTTAAGAACAAGTTTAATAATTACCAGTGAGCTTATCATGTATAAAATTATACAAAACTCAACACTTATTTTGATAATTTGTACAGTTTATCATTAATCCTATAACTGCCGATTAAAATTTACGTGATTCTCTTCCCAATGCCACCTTCTATGTAAGCGATGTATTGTGAGGAAGAGGAAGAAAAGGAATAAATAAGCAAATCCTAGGAAGTAAAGAAATCCTTCGCAAACACTGTCAAGGTCCTTTTATTGCATTACAAAGCTTTCGGAATAATTTTATGGATATCAGTGCATGGAAAGGTCGTATTTCCAAAAGACGTATATATACGTCCCGGGCAATTAAAGTTTTTGTTAAGCAATACGTTTATATACGTCGGTGGCACTTAGGTTAAAGTCGTATTGTAGCTTTAGCGTCAAAGTATAGTATTATTGAATTCAATACATTGTTATTGTATGGGGAGGCGCGATGAAAATTGATTGAATATTGGGTCGCAAACATAACTGTTCAGATTTTTTCATGCAATCAGAACAAGACTCGACATTAAGATTGATTCCTTGTATTTGTTGAATTCCCAAGACTATGTATTTGCAATCTACTTGAATCTAATTAATCGACTTGTTTTTGTTATGTGTCCCTTCGGAAGATCAAAATAAACTTTTGGACAAAATATGTCTGTGATTATTCTTAACCCAGAAGTTTACAAGTTCTATCCTCTCTCTCTCTCTCTCCACACACACAGATCAAACATGTCCTCTATATTGCGGGTCTTTAGTGACACCAGGGCTCGAACTTCCAACTTGACAGAAGCAACGCCGGTCAAGAGTTCGCGACAATGACAACTCAGCTACCGCGGTGAATTGTTGGAGTGAGGGAGTGAATATTAACGTCACGGTATAAAGATACACGAGGGCTTTGGGCGACGGACATCGTAATTTTGAACCATGGTCAAGTGACGAGGACGATACCTGAGCGGGCACTCCCCTCTCCTAACTATCACACCACTGCGGTCAAATGGAAGTTATGAGGTTCTTTTCTTCACGAAACTTTAACCCTGATGCTAGTTAAAAAATGGTGGTCCAAATTTTTCATTGGAGCCATTTTAGTCTATAAGTGAGTTTAAATGGAAAATATAGTTATCAATACAGGATATGATTTTTCTTTGCAAATCGTAATGGGTTTTGATATATTCCACAATTTAAGATGAAAGTACTTTAAAAGAACCGGAATTTCACCGAGGTTCTTATAAATAATGAATTAAAAATTTATTTTAATTAAAAATTTGAAAAGTTTCAAAAAATATCAGAACTTATAGCTACAACTTATTCTGAGCGTGACGAGTTTTTGAAAAATAAGGATTTAAGAATTTATTGAAATTTTTAAGAGAATGTGAAGCTGAAAAATTTCTTGAGAGCAAATAATTTAAATTGAATTATTTGAAATATACATTTCTCATTCCAAATTTCAAACAAGCATTATTTATCCTGAATATATTACATAAATTGGTTTAAAATAACAACTGTAATTTCATGAATTATTCTTTCTTTTATTAGATTTGTACTTTTCTAATGTTTTTCTTAGGTTTCCATTGATATCTAATGCACTGTTTTTTTCTTTGTATTTTCTTACGCAAAGTGGAGCATCCAGCTATCTTTCTTTAAAGGTATAGGCGTGACTAAGGACTAGGACTAATGCGTGAAAGGCCATCTCACAGCACCAACGAATCTTACAGAATTATGGACAGCTTTCGACAATATTTCGCAAGTAATTACCGTGGAACGTTTCCAGAAACTTGTTGAATCTATGCCTCGTCGTGGCCAGCCGTTATCAAGGCCAAAGTTGGCCCAACTCGTTACTAGTTAGGTATCAATAATTCAGCGGCACTTAATAGTATAATATAAAAGTGTAATGTAATGTAATAAAATATGTTTAGAGATTGGAGCATCGATATTATTTTTGAACGGATAATTGAGCACACAAACTACGTAAACATGAAGATTAACATATTTAAAAAAGTTAAATATTAATCAGAAAATTTAAATTTGCTAAAAATAAGACAACCCAGTATTAATATATTTTTCATGTTGGATAGAATAATCTTTCCATTTTTAATTTATTCGATTAGAGTCCGCTATATGTAAATCATAGAAGTTCGAAACGTTTATTTGCTGTTACCACCAGAAATATAGATATATTTTTGAAATAAACAATTTGTATAATTCAAAAATGAAATCGGAAAACACTAAATTTGAACCTTTGGTTGAATAATAAAATATTTTTTTCCACATTTACTAAAGAATGCTATAATTATTTTCAAATGAATTTTTTAAAATTGTGTATATTGTATGGCTTAAGCGAAGATAATTATTATTGAAATCACTAGGTAATAGTTTAATTTTAGCACACTTTTTTGATTAGACATTTTTGAATTATGACAAGTGAAATATTAATAAAAAAATTTCAATTTAATTCTAGAAAATATTGTTTAATTTATGTTTTGCAACTGCAATACACAGGAAATAAATTAAAGTCTATAGTCATTTTTCTACCAAAAAGTACTCGTCTGTCATAAATTTTATGAAAAATATTTTTTGTATGGGCGTCCAATAACAGCAAAAAAGAAATTTGAAATAAATCATTTTGACAGCTTTACAGTCTTGGCATTAAATTACCTGAATTTATTGGCTTAAAATGAACCTCTTTTATGGTGTAAAAAACATAATTTTTTTTTATGGCAAATTTTTTCGCGTGAAGTTTTTTTTTTTTGCAGTTTAAAAGACACGAAAACTTATATGAATAAAAGATAAACTATATAAGAATTAACAGTTATTGGCTTATGGATTATACTAGTTTTTGAGATATATATTGAGTATTCAAAGGCATTATTTAATAATGAGTTTAGTTGATAGAAACAACATTTAAGCAATACTATGAAGTTTTGAATGGAAATTTTAAAATATTCTGAGAGATTTTTAAACATTTGAATGTTAATTTTTTATTAAAATCTAAAACAAAAGTGTTGATTTATTCTTTTATAGGTGAAGAGTGTTGTTGTATGTGGTATCGTGGTAGAGACTTTAGTTAGATTAACAGGAGTTTTAAAAACATTACAAATTCATCTCCAAGAGAGAGAGTCCGGAAAATTAATGCAAATATCCGGGTTCCGTGCTAAATAATGGAAATAATGTGAAATGGGTTGCGTTTCCCTTCACTTGTTAAGTACGACATGAGAAAGGAATATGTGTAGAAGGGATAATATGTACGTCCCTGTTTCTCTCATGGTAATCAATTGTAGAACTTTTTCTTACCTTAGACAAAATAATAGCAGAGAATGCTATCTCAAGGGCATGGTAATTGGACTAAAAAAAACAGGCTCTCTTGTACGTCGAATCGATCGATACTTATCTAGACGAATTCACGATGCACAGGCTGTAGCAAACATGGTTGAAACAAGGAAATGTGGTAAGTTTGAGGAACACCGATGTAGCCAGAGGGACGCCAGCATGCATTCAACGACAAGCGCTCCCAAAAGCCACTTCTAATACCATTTTACAGCATTTTCAGGACACTGGTGATGTTTATATATCAATCTGAATCATTACTCGATTGGTTGCTAGTGGTCTGCTCTTAGAGCTTCCATTGAGGAAGCCTGCCGTTGATTTCAAAGTATGGAAGAATCAGTTTGTTGTGGGGACTGGGTAAGGCGGCATGGATCATGGAATGGTGAAGGGTACTGTGAAGTATTATTTTCCCAATGATACGACCCGAATTGTATGAGTATAGTGCCAAACATGGAATCATCTGTGAAACGCTTTACCTTGCGGCAGCACATGATCATGATTTGGGGCGTCATTGCATACGTTAGCAAATTACCTGTGGTACACATTCAAGGCAATATGACGGCTCAACGATTCGTGGAAGAAATAATGGGGATGTAATACTCTTCGCCCTTCAGAGAGGGGCATTCAATGCCCTTTATTTCTGCTTTTCCTTCCGGATAATTCTCTTTTTCAGTACGCGCATCACCTAACGTCTACGCAAGACGTACATAATATTCACAGACCATCACTCCTTCTTTATCGCTCACCAATTGAAAGCATTTGGGATGTGACTGGAGTCTGCTTGCATTTCTAGAAACCATCTGGTTCAAAAGTCGAAATGTGGCAAATGACCTTCTCTCACACACAGTGGCTTCCTCACTCTTATTGATTATTAATTGAGAAATTTTTACTTTTTCGTGTATCTCTTTCCTGCAACCTACTGTGTGCTGATGTTCTCGCTCTGTTGTCATAAATATCATTTTAATATAAA